>BJBW01003367.1:0-45798 GCA_004320125.1 Scolopax mira
CCAGGTCTCACTGGATGGCAGCACGGCCCTCTGGGGTGGATGATTTCACAGACTGAGTTAGAGTAGCAGAAGTTTTGACATTTGTTTTACCTTTGAAGAAAGCATGATCTGAAGAGGTGTTTGTAGTACTTTATGTACTACAAGCTCCTGCCTGTAGCAATTAACAATAAGTTCTCCATCAGTCTATAAGTGTAATTATTTCAGTTTTTACAACCGAATGTGGGTTTGACATGTTTGTTTTCATATCTTTATTGATTTTTATCAACGAAACATTCCTTTCTTCTGCTTACTTCATAACTGTATACTAGAAACTGAAAGTGAACACACACTGTTGAGTTTCTGTTTCTACTTGGCATGATCCTCACCTATTTTACCTAACTGGTAGTAAAAAATATAAGTTTTTGAGTGCATTAGAATAACTTGATTTTTGATTTTTCCCTTTCTTAAAACACTTTAAATGTTCTAATAGGCAAGTTGTTGCCTGATTTTGATTTTTGTCCTCTATGTTTGATTTCTAAATACTTTCTAGTGGCTTCTTTTTTTTTCTTTTTTTTTTTTTTTTTTTTTTTTTTTTTTTTTTTTGGCAATAACACTTTTATTCCAGCAGTTACACACTTGTTATTTGCATGGGAGCTTAAAGAACATGCAGTACTTTTTTATTGCATCATAAATTGTTCTGTACTTCCTCACTAGACGGCAGCAAGAATTGCCCAGAGATCTTAAGCAAAGCTCTGTGGTTAGCAGTGTCTCTTCATAGAGTTCAGTTCAGCAGTTACTGCACCCAAAAGGCTGCATCATTTTCCCCCTCTGCCTCCATTGATGAGAATTACTGGTACTTTTTTTACCTTATGGTTTTGATCCTGGCTCTTCTTCTCCCTGGCCCTGCCTGTCGAAGCAGGGCTGCATTGTGTAAATTATCAAGGGGAGAGAGCAAGATTCGTTTGGAGAGTTCCTGTGTTTTGTCACTTCAGGGCTACAAAAGAGAGGGCAAAAATAAAAGCAAAAAGGGAAGACCATAGCTGGTATATCCCAGTGGTACTTCTCATATTGTGAGTGCTTTTCCTTTGCTAAATAACTCAAAGGAACAAACCGAAAAATCACAAAGCCTAAGTCCAGTGCTGAAGTATCAAGCTGTAAGAAAATTTAAAAAAGGAGAATTGTCTTTTCTAGTTCTTGCACAAGAACAGGCAAACCTTTGCAAGCTGCTTTCACCAGGAAGGTATTTACCTCTCATGTTTAGTGTTGCCAAGTCCCACTTGCTCACTGAATGCTGAGAAATGCTGCTGCAACACCAGAGCAAGGTCAGCAGTTGGGCAGAATGGCTGGAAAAGGGGTCTCCAAAAGGTGTCAGGGAGACCAGCGAGGATATGTTCTGCTCTCAAGCTTCATTCAGATGTCACCCTGTACTGCAAAGAAAGAATAGGTTTGAGGTGATATTATTTCTCCTGGCTTTAAAATCTGACCCATCTTCACTGTTCTTTGCCTTGATTTCCACTGAACTCTAGTCAGTTATAACAGACTGACAGGGAAACTCACTCACTTTTACTTTTCCTATCAGATAAGAAATAAGCTCTGAGAAGCAGTAAGTAGATTGTACAGGTACATAGAAATGAATGTAAAAAATAGCAGAGAATTAATGTTGCACTGAGAACTTCAGCATTTCTTCAACACTGAGCTAGTAACTTCAGCTACAAACTAGCAGGTTATTCTGTAAATTTAAATGTATAGACAGCAGGACAATCCCTGAGGATATCTTTATCTGAACTATTTGCAATTGGAAAACTTATTACATATTTTCATATTTTTACCAAAAGTTATTAGGTGCTGTTTAGAAAGTGAAAGTGTTTCATTTATGCTTGTCTGTAGGTATAAGAAGCAAATATTTCATACTGGGTATATACTGGGATCTTCCTATTGAAGATGACTAGAAACTTGGAACAAAGAGAGAGAGTTTAAGCACTGTAAGTCTTGTCCATACAAGGCTCTTTGAGGAGCTCTGTGCTGAGGACAGTTTTTCTGAAGCACAGATTGAAGCAGGCATATATATGTTAAATGCCGTTTGACAGTTCTATATTATCAGAAGTCATCCTGCTCTGACACATGCAAATAAGCTGTGGATGCTTTTCCAACATGTAATACTGGGACAGACCTTGTTTAATAACTTTTATCCTACATTGACTTAATTATTCTTTCTCCCCCATTACTTAACATAGCCAAGTTACAAAACCCTGTATCATTTTATAACAGAAACATTGACACAGCCTTTACTGTACAAGTATGTACGGCGTAGTGGTAACATCAGTGTTGATGACAGATGTCATTAGTTTAATGACCACAGTTATCTATTGTCGTTTTTAAGTGAGGTTACTTAATGGAGTTAAATCTACTTTCCTTAATAGCTAGAATTAAGAAACTATGTCACATCTACATTAAGCATATTACCTGTAATTTGTACAAAGAAACCTATAACTTGAATAATTACTCCTACTTAATATACCATTAACCAGAAATTGACCAAGACTAAATAAAGTCTATTTGTGATTTCTAGATTTGTTTAACATCCCTGTTTTGTCCCTCACATGAGACTTCATTAATATTTTATATTTAATTTGGTGGAAATGATCTGCATTGAGCACTCGCTTCATTTGTGTAATGTGATGATAAAGCAAACTTGTAAATGGGTAACATGTAATTTGCTTAAATATTTGCATATTGTTTATTCTGTAAGTGATGCTTTATTTTAGGGATGTGATTCTGAGACCATTGAAATTATTGGTAAGACAATAATCAGTTTCAATGAGAATTAGATCTCTCCTTAACTATGCTCAATGGTTGTTCCTTCCACTTCATAGAATAGAATCATATAATAAAATCATAGAATAGTTTGAGTTGGAAGGGACCTTTCAAGATCATCTAGGCTAACACCCCTTGCAGTGTGCAAGGACATCTTCAACTATATAAGATTGGTCAGAGCCCCATATGACCTGACCATGAATATTTCCAGAGATGAGTCACCTACCACCTCTCTAGACCACCTGTTCCAGTGTTTCACCACCCTCAGCATAAAAAAATTCTTCTTTATATCTAGTCTAAATCTACTCCCTTTCAGTTTAAAGCCATTAGCCCTTGTCCTAATACTACAGGGCCTGCTAAAAAGCCTGTCCCCATCTTTCCTGTAGGGAAATACTTTTATTATATAATAAATAAATAAATATGATATATTATATTAAATAAAGGGTATTTAATACCCTTTAAATACTGTAACGCTGCTATAAGGTGTCCCTGGAGCCTTCTCTTCTCCAGGCTGAATAATCCCAACTCTTTCAACCTGCTCTCATAGGAGAGGTGTTCCATCTCCCTGATCTTTGTTGTGGCCTTTCTCTGGATCTGCTCCTACAGATCCATGTCTTTGTTGTGCTGAGTGCTCTAGAGCCAGATGCAGTACTCCAAGATGGGTCTCACTCAGAACGGAGTAGAGGGGCATAATCACTGCCCTTGACCTGCTGGCCACACTTCTTTTGATGCAGCCCAGGATACTGTTGGCCTTCTGGGTTCTGAGTGCACATTATCATCTCATCTCCATCTTTTCATACACCAGTAACTCCAGGTCCTTCTTGGCAGGGCTGCTCTCAATCCCTTTATCTGCATTCATCCCTTCAGCCTGTGTTGATACTGAGGGTTGCCCCAACCCAGGTGCAGGACCCTGCACTTGGCATTGTTGAAGCTCAGGAGGCTCACATGGGTCCACTTCTCAATCTTGGCCAGGTCCCTCTGGATGACATCCCATTCCTCAGGCATGTAAACCACATCACTCGGTTTGGTGTCAACTGTAAACTTGCTGAGGGTGTATTCAATCCCACTATGTCATTGATGAAGATATTGAACAGTACTTGTCCTAGTACAGACCCAGAGGGATCTCCATCTGGACATAGAGCCATTGATCACTACCCTCTGAATGTGGCCATGCACCTAATTCTTCATCTGCTCAACAGTCCACCCATCAATTCCATACCTCTCCAATTTAGAGAGAAGAATGCTGGGGGGGACTGCATCAAAGGCCTTACAGAAGTCCACATAGGTGTCATCTGGAGCTATTCCCTTGTCCACTGATGTACTCACTCCATCATAGAAAATTAGCAAAGAGTAGTGACAGAAAAGAGCAGGAATGTGTAGCTAGCTCCTTCATATCTCTGAAACACGGCAGAAAAAAAGGTGGAATAACACTTATCTTGTCTCAAAAATGTACAAATATATGAAATCAGACTCTGAAGATATTTATAAATGATGATTCTCAATAGATTTCATTATGTAAGATGACAAACTGATGCAGAGACAAATCAAGTTTCTGTTTACTGTTGGTTAGGATGCTTTCTTCACCCACGGTTTCTCTTGATTTCCAAATGTTGCAAAACAGATGTGAAGAATCAAATAAATGACGCTTGTCTTAACAAGAAGAAGATATCATCCATACACCAGATACTCAACATATGGAAAATTAAAATTTAATGTGAAGAAATATTCTGAATTAAACTTCTTCTTCCTGTAGTGAATAGTATTTGTCCTTGAGTCTAAAACCAAACTAAAGGGTTTAGTCACACTGCTATTTCCACATATTTTAATGGGAAGTTTTTTTCTGAATCAGGATAGGGCACCAGGTATCTTCCTAAATTATTCTTTTATGTAGCACTATTAATGTAGGCTGATCCTTTCATCCATGAACTGGGAAATTAAAAATATATTAAAACCAAAGCCTTCATGATAACTGCATTGATGGACAACACATAGTTTATATTTAATCACCTCTTATTCATAACATGTCATAATCATCCATCATGGCAGCAAGAAAATTGTCCGGCCTAACTCCTACACTGAAGGTAGTAATGAAAATATAATAGGGGAAAAAAGTTCAAGGGGAAAACTCATTGCATAATTGATGTCATGGACTGGTGATCTTATAAGAGATGATGTCTGTTTTCTGCATTGACATATTTTATGCAAGCACAGAGACATGTGTGAAGATGTATAGATGTTACATATCTCAGACAAAAAATCATGGGTTAACTCCCCTAAAGCACACAATTTCATTGAACAATATAAAACATCATCTATCTCATACTTTTATCTTTCTCCTGATTTCTTCCAGATCCAAGGATCTTTTAAAATTCTCAATAGAAAAGAAGGCTGCTACTTGTTATTTAGGAACGACTTCTCATCATCTTTATTTCAAACACACTTCTCACAGTTTCCTGTCTGTCTGGATCAACATGTGTGGTCATTCATCTAATTTACCTATATCCACCAAAACTGGTTTCTGGTCCAAACTAAATCGTTGGGCTGATATTATCATCAGTAAAAGGAGAAAAGCACTTCCTTAGCTCAGTTCAGTTTTCCAAAAAGGGGAATGATTTGGTCTCTAGAGACTCCAAATTTTAAAACAACCAAAGTTAAGGATGCCAACCTTGCGTAACACTAAATAGTGTAAGCTCAAGGACAGACCAGGGTAAATTTTACCCAGAACAGCCATTACTCTAATTTATCAGAACAAAGATTCTTTCATCTGCTTCTCCTGCTGTCCGATCTCTCCCATCCTAGAGCTGGAAACCACCCTAAAGTCAGGAAGAGGATCCTGTCTACTTCCTTCTCCTCCTTTAGTATTAATGTATTTAGTATTTAGTATTTAATGTACTGAGCAATGTAGATCACATGAACAGCCCAGATTTGCTTCAAAACTGTCCTGATCAGCTCTCCTGAAGTATATTCTGTGGCTATAATCTATTTTGCATATCTCAGAGGGTTTTGTAGATGTGGATGACATTCAATGTAATTTATTTAGTTCTTGAGTGTATTGCATGTAATGTATTATATGCATTAAGAAGTCCTTTTGCTCTATAGATTCTTTTTGTTCTCTTCCCCTTGGCACTGAGTTTTCTGTGTCATTTTCATTCTCTGATCTCTAGCAGTGTTTTTAATTTCCTAACTATTGCCCTGTTACTTTTTTAAGTAACTGAGAGATTATTTCACTGAACTCCATCAAGCTGATGGAGTTTTCATAGAATCACAGGATTTTCTAGGTTTGAAGGAATATTTAAGACCATCGAGTCCAACCACTAATCTGTTAGCCTTGTACTTTTTGTTATTTGGCCACAGACTCATCCTTTGCTGTGGTTATTTCATTCTCATCAGTACCCACTTTATGAGCACCAGGCCCAGTTTTAGGCTGATAAGAACTCACTGCTTCAACAGAGAAATTTCAAAGACCTCAGTGAATAATGGTATGAGTCATGGATGCTACAAATATTGCATTAAGAGCACAATAAAATTAATTATATAGTCATTGGTCTACTAAATTTACATGCTGCTATGAGCTTCAATGGCAATATACACACATCTGTAGCTGTCTGTATTCTGCCATCAATGAAAGATTTGTGAAGGAATCTATGGTAGTTGAATTATGATTTTTTAAATTTCTGAAAAAAAAGAAACAGATATAATTGATCTCAGCAAGGAAAAAGTACAGAAACAGGTAAGAAAGTTCCAACTTCTTGATTTGTTAATATTTCTTTTTGCTTATCATCTGACAAATTTGTACCCAAAAAGTGAGTTCTTGCTCTAAATGTATTGCAAAGTATTTCCTTTATGTTCCCCCCCCTCCTTTTGTAAAGCATATGGCTAATCCAGCCTGTAAAAACTTCCATTTATTTTAGAAATCATGGACCTTTATGACTAATTTCCTGTGCCAAACTATAATTACTTTAATTCTACATTGCTGGAGAGAATTTGAAAACAGGATTTCTTTAGAATAAAATTAACTTATATAATGAGTGAAAAGATAAATCATATTAGCTTAATTAAAGTATATTAACATTTTTGTTGCGTATGAATAAAAAATCAGACACAATGAAGCAGGTTTCTCATAAAGAGACAATTTATGGAGATTTATGAAGATTTTAAGAACTTGCAAAATTCCATTACTTAACATCTCTATTAAGATCTTTACAAGCATACATAATGAAAGACCTAATAAAAGATTTAATAAATGGACTTCTGTTTAAAGTCACATTGATTCGATATAAGAAAAGGATCTGAAAGTTAATTTATATGAAAGGGATAATCAGTACTTAAAATAAAATTAGTTAATCTTTTTTTCAGGATTGCTAAGTAAACACAGCACAAGCAAACACTGCCTTAAAATGCTTTTAAAAATCAGTCCAGCACTGATTTTGTAAACATTTATTTTAGTTTACGTTTCAATGGTCTTCTGACCATAGATTACCTGAAAATCTATTATGGGTAAGCAAATCTTATTCAATAGGAATTCAGATTTAAAATTGAACACATCAGAGAGGCTACCCACAATAAACATGATTTGCCTGTTAGGACTATTCAGTGTTTGCTTGTTATCTCAGTGTTGGCTTGTCTTCCAGTAATCTGCTTTCCTGTGCTTTGACTAAAAGTTAAGAACTTAATGAACTGCTTTTTAGTTTTGTCTTTAGGAAATAATCTGTAAAAATGGCATCATGGTCCATGGCAGGATATACAACTACTCTTGGCACACAAAAAGGGAATATCAATGTTGTTGTACTACTACACTTCTGGCTGAATCCTTTTCTGATGCTTCAGCTTTTTTATTTTTTTTGCTATTCAGTTATCTCATAATTCTCTTGATACATTGGGAAAATTAACTGGTCATACAGGTGATGAGGAGAATAAAATAAGCATTTAATTTTGACCTGGATTCTGTACTTTATACTCTCTTTTTGCTCCAATGAAGTACTTCTGGTCCACAGCTTTTCTGCCATGATGCTATAGAGCAGCAGAATCTGCAAAGTTTCTGTCCCTTTTTCTAAGACATATAAGTTGGTGGATGAGTTGGCAGCACAGTTCTGTCAGACCTTTAGAAAATTTGTAAGAATCTTATTGTCTGGATGAAGTTGTCTTCTAGAGATTTATTGTCCTTTATGATAATACGGTGATTATCTCCAGTAAAACAGTATGTTGCTCATGCACACAATCCCTTTCTCGATCACTTATTACAGTATATATGATGCAGTGTAATTAATCTAGCTGCTTAGTTTAAGAGAACCTTATTACCCTTCTAGATGCCTCCAGAGGAACTTAACTATCTCCATTACACAAATATAACAATATTAAAAAATTGCTGTCTTTAGGAAGATTCTTTCAGTTCCCTCTCCCCTGAGCAGCTACACGGGGGCCGGTATTCAATTTTGTGACTCTGTATCTATTTTGGCCACAAAAATGTGGAGTAAGAATGACGTTGATTAAAAATCTATGTAGTGATGATAAGGTGAATTCCCTTTCATTTCATATGCAAGGGCAATATAATGTCACTTTTGCTTTCAGGTTTGCAACTATTCAATTACAGCATGTCAAAATCTATTTGACAGAAATGATCAATCAGGATAGATCCTGAAAGAGACAAACCCTTTTATACCAGCAAATCCTAAAATGTTTGCAAATTATGAAATTTTGAGCTTGTTGAGGCTGTCTTTTTGGCATAAAGACTTCATGGTGAAAAACTATAATTAAACAGCTACACAAAATTTAAATAAGCTTTTTGAGCAACGTGTTGAGATACACTGAATCTTACTTTGCTGTTAAAGGTTTGTAAAGAGCCTCCTTTGGCTGTCTTTATCAGCGCCACACAGCCAAAGCACATTCATGGAAAATGGAAATAATCCACTCTGAATAGAATTAATAAAATATAGAATATAGAATACAAACACATGTAGCAAAGCACTCTGTCTGTCAGGTCATCTTAGATGAGACAAAATAGTAATGTCTAGATCCAAAACCTGTAAACACTTATAGCAGGAATAACAGGATGTGGGACATGGAGAAGAGAAACCTGCATTATTGCTGTTTCACCTCTTAAAGGGTTTAAGTTGCCTTCTGCCTTTTGCCTTCAGGCAGCTGCTTCAGCTGGTCAAGGGTGTATGTTTCTGTATTGTCTAGAGAAAACATTCGTGGAGAAATCTGAACATCTGTTGTTTGTCCTCCTACATTCTATTATCTAGAACAACATGTTAAACTAATGTGTAAATATATTAAAAAATCAGAGTCTCAAGACTAAGCACAGGAAATAGCAGCACAAGTGATGGCAATAATAATACAGTGCTCTGAGCTAGTCCACTAAAAAAAAAAAAAGAGACAATTTCTAGGTACAAAGTACCAGCATCAATTCATAAGCTAATTAAATCCCAGTAATGGTGTTGCTCTCATCTCATATTACGTGTTCTTTAGACAGAGGTAGGAACAGCATAAATATTTGACCTCTATGCATCCCACAAGTGAATAAAATTTCTTCTCTGAAGGGCAGGAGGAGATGATGGTTAATTATCTTTCTGAAGACCTTCATATCCATTCTGGATTTAGGAGCCCTCTCCCTTGTTAGTTGATGAGAGTAAACCTTAAATGGTTCATTTGCTGAGCTGGAGTCTGAAAATTCTTGCAGTTTCACAGTCCAGTTCAAACACCAGATGGCTTCAAGAGACACAGTGTGTCCCTAGACCAAGAAAAAAAAAAACCAACACCCAAAAAACTGTTTAAGTTAACAAATAGAGTAATTACAGTAGCCTGACAGCACTGAATGTCTGTGAGTTCTCATAATGCACACTATGTTTTAGAAATTTTTTAATATGATCCCTATGAAAGATGAAGGGAAACAGAATATGCATAAAGCACAGCATGTAATATATTTCATCATATATTCAGAATTATGAAACTGAAACAAAATGTTTTGAATAAATTGGAGACAATATATTAGAACAATTTCTTTCACAATATCGTAAGATTGCTCTGATCAAACCAGAAGTAAATGTCAATATCCAGGATTTCTATAGACTGCATCTCCACTTTTTGAAGTGCTGCAATGCTCAAAACTCCTAAAATCTGAAGCTGTTTTTAAATGAATGTGCATAAGAATGGTAACAAATATTTTCAGTGATAAGAATCTCCATAGAAAATTAAATTTATCTTTGTAGTCTTATTCCCACCTTGTTTATAACTTGGAAAGAACTATTAGCATGACTTTTTGAAATCAAAGACCAGTTGGCTATGTTTGGTAACATTCTCAAATGTAAGAAGATTTCTTCTATGTAATTCCTGAAGAAAAATTTTACCACAGGATTAGTAGCGACATTTTCTTAAATATTAGCAAAATTTCAAGCATTTTGGTTTTTACCTCAAAATAAAGCTTTTTTAAGCTTTTTGAAAGGTGTTTGAAAATTATAAGAAAATAAATCAGGAAAGGAACAGAAACACTTGCTCTGGGTTTTCTAAACCTTACTTAAAAGAGTAAGAGGGGGAGAGGTCTCTGGCAGATTGGAGTGGCTCAGGGGATTAGTAATGGGCTATGGAGTTATATACCTCTAGGTCATAATTTCAAATTCGGAGTGTTACTAATTAAAGACACAGCACACTCTGTTATTTGTATTTTTAAGGTCTATAAACTTCTTTGGGCTTCTTAGTTAATGACTTGGATTAAATTGATTGTGAAAAGGAATGTCTGTCCTTGAATGACTTTACTAAAGACTAAGGTAAGAGGTTATTTTTCAGTATAATACTAACAATTCTGATGTTAGATGTAGAAAATAAGTATTTCAGCTCTTAACACAGAACTGAATTGATGAGGGGATGATTTATTGAGAAGGGGGCTTATTGAGAAGCTAGGAAGAATCTAGAATATTTATAGGCACCTAATGTTACCTGTCCAGTTACTTTTCCTCCTGCTTTCTTCCTTCCAAATATTATACATTTAATTTTCTCAAAACTCCTATACATATTCCAGTAATGTAACGCTGCATATGGAAAGAGAATCCAAGAAAAAGGCAGGTAGAAGAGACTGGAAGAAAATGGTGAAGAGGCAAATATGTTACTGTAAACTGAAAGAATACAAAAATTCCTATATTCTCAGTCTTTATTTTAGGCTGCTACTGTATCTTAGGGAATATTGAGAGTATGGGGTAAAAAAAAAGAAAGTTTTTAGTGCAGAAAAAGTTGGCGGAGGGGAAAACTGTATTATTTTAATTGCCTTAGACCTCAGAATAATTAGAAATTCAGCCTTGCACACAATTACTTACAAAGTCATCTCTGGTCACACAGATGACTGAATTCACAACTCATTTTGAAAGGTTTCAATGTATGCAAATGCTGAATTGAGAAACTTCTTAGATAAACATTTGTAACAACACTCCTTCACCTGTCTTTCATGCCAATAACTACAAAAAGTTTCACCTCTCTGTTGGAACAGGGATGCTTTTTTGAAGAATTTTGGCAATTTGACAGAGGACTTTCAGGAATCCTCTTTTATCGCCTCAGAATACCACAGATCTCATATTTCAGAAGCTTATTGAAATGACATGTTTAACTGAAAAGGGCCAAAATAAATATGACTTTTCAAGTCATGAATAACAGACCTGAATAACATAATAAAAATTACTGCATTTCCACTTTCTAGAGGATGGGATAGAGCCTAAATGACAAAAATGGAAATTTCAAGCACCTCAATATTTCAAGTTCATCTTCTCTGTGAGGGGTAGCTGGGAACTGGAAGGAGCTGGGAAGAGCTGGGAGGAGGGGGACACAAAGGAGTCTAAGTCTTCCATACTTTCCCCGAACACATTCTGTTTCTTAGTCTGAAAAAGTTTACTAGAAATATACACTTCTTGCAGGTTAGTCAAATAGAGAACACTCACTGCAATTTAAATACTGCTCTAAATAACAAAAAATGCCCTCCAAAATTTCCTGTCTTTTTCCTCAAAAGTCTATATAATTTTTGTATATAGGTTTACTAAATTGCTCAAAAAAATGCTCAAAACAGTTCTTTCTTTTGTCTCACCTAACTTTAACTCTTTCATCAACTTGCTCTAAGTTTGCAGTCACAAGTTGCTATACAGCAGATGACAATCCTGTACCTGGTACTCTTTACTGCTTGTTTTCATTCACTGCTGCTAAGGTAAAAGTGCTGTTGCAATTTTTTCTTCCACATTTTTAGAAGCATGAACATCTTTGAACAGCTTTGATTGTTCTTGCTGCTTAGTTTCTGGGGACAGATTTTTACTGCTCCTGAAAATGGTGCAATGCACTTACAGTTCTTACTCTGGCTTTGCCTATGTAGAAGAAAAGACAGAAGAATCAACCATATGCACCATCAACTCAATTCACTCTGCCAAAAGTGAAAAAGTAAACTTAATTACTTTAAAACTTTGTTGTTCCCTTTTGTGGGATTGAGGCAGAATCTGTCACAGTGAGGAATGAACACAACATGTTCTCCACTCCCCATGTCCAGCTGGAACCAGCCTCTGGACCTTTCTTTTTGTCAGGTCATATCTTCCCATCATGACTCCAGATGGTGCATTTGTTTCCCTCTTACATTTTTTTCTTAACCCCATAAAAAGGAGCCCAAAGCTTTGTTCTATTATTTTAATGTGAGAGCTCTCTCTAGTGGTAAGGATATTATTTTCCTTTATGTTTGCTTGAATTATAAAATATCCCAAATGGCTACCCTTTGATACTGAGTTGAATCTGAATTTCTTTCACACTGTGAGTGTTGATACTGCATTAACACTGACAAGTATTTTAAAATAATTTCCAAAATTTTCATTCCATATTTTTGCTTTTCTACTAACATGGGTACAAGCTGTTTTCAATTTAAACCAATAAGATTTATGTCTGTCAATATCTCTACACTAAAGCCTATAATTGTTTTCAGCTTCTAATATAAGACATTCAGGTATGTAGAATGAAAAGGCACTGAGGATACAGACTGGCACTCTTACAAGTCTTCATGGGAAAGTACAGTGTGATTAGGTTTGAAAACAGTCCTCACATTAGGATAAGCAGGAAGATCTGCTAAGACTGGTCAGTAGAGGTGTAAGTAGGCTCAAGATAAAGATTTCAGATTAATAAAAGTGAACTTTTCTAGCAGTGTCTCTTGATAGGCAGAATAGTAAAATCCTGTCATGGAAAAATGTTAACCAAATATGTAATAAGGGAGGATACCAAAACGGCGGAGTGTTTCAAGGAAACAAAGAAAAGGTTAGATACAGCTCTTACAAACAAGCAGAATCTGTGTATTTTAAAGTACAGATAATTAGATATCTGGTGATCTAATTTGGGAGCAAAACATATTTAGAAATTACTTTTCCAAAACAAGAATGAAAACTCAGAAAAAAATGTCAGTGTTTCATTTGCTCCCCTTAACATTTAAAGTTTCTGGTTTAAATCTTAGCAAAATGAAACTAAACCCAAAGAAATTGTTTAAAGCCTAAACAACATATTTCAAGTTGATCAAAACAGTTGATCTGAAATAACCTTTGCCACAAAATTTTGGTTGAGGAGCCAGATGAAAATGCAATCATGTGAATAGTTCTATGCAAAATGTCATTTGAAATAACTTTTGAATTAAACCTAGGCACTGCTGTATCTAATTTAAACTTTGGACTTCATTAAAATTAGCGTAGTCTTGTTCAAATAATCCTGTACAGTAGCAGTTGACTGGAAAATTGCCTGAATGTGAAATTGAAATTTAGCTTCTAGACTCCACACACAAACTAAAATCCTCCACAAACCCTCAGCGTCAATGCTAAAGTACATATGCAGTGGTAAAGATAAATAATTAAAGATAAAGATAAATGAATTGTATTTCCCCAAATTAATTCCCCTTTAATTTCTTTCAAGGATTCTCTTTGTCCTGTATTTGCCATAGAATTGTCCATGCTCTTTAAACATGGATACAGATATTATCTGCCAGTCTAGCAGTGATTGGTAAACAAATCTGAATTGAAGCTTGGCAGGAGAAGGCTGGTTTGTGGAGGGGTTAAGTTGTAGGCTTTGCTCAGTGGAGAGCATATGCTTTTGACTGCTGTATTTCATTGTAACAGAGCTGTTCCCCCTGCTGCAATCCCGTTTTGCATCCCTGCCCAGTTACAGTAGTGGTGGGTATGACTGTCAATTTTATTCAGAAGGCCCCAATATCTAAATTAGCTTATTCTAAAAACACTAAGACTAGTTAGCAAATGTGAACCACACATTCTCCCTGATGACAGCAAATTAACACATTTTTTATCTGTAAATCATCTCAGATATTCCAATGATGAGCTAGTACTTGCAGTTTCACTTCTGCTTATCCTTGCAGACTCTTGAATTATTCTGAAGCCACCAGCATTTCTAAAAGCAAGACACATTGATTTCCTCATTATATTAGGAAACGGCAAGTTAAGCAAATTTCAGAAGTCTTTTCAAACTCCAGAGTCTGTTCAGAAGTGATAAGACAAGACATCATATTCAACTCTGTAAGCTTTTATGTGGAGATAGTTCTCAGCAAAAGTATTTCTGTCCTAAGGAAAAAAAAAAAAGCAAGCAAGAAAGAAAAAACTATTTCCCTCTTCCAGCTGGAAGGGGAAGGGGAGGACGGAATGGAATCTTCAAATTCTAATTCATGTACTGCAACCGTTTTATTTTTTCTATGCAGGGGAAACAGAAAATTTCGTATGCTAAAATTGACTTTTACACCAAAACCTACCATGCAAAATTGTCCTAACCTCAACTGTGCTTATCAAAGGCAAACAGGCAGAATAAAAAAAAAAAAAGGAGAAATTTTATGATCATGATGGCAAATTACTCTTGTTCACAAAAGAAAAAGGCAATGATTTTTTCCTCAGAAAAAAATTCTAAAAGGTTATGTGTGAAAATCAATTCAACAAGCAAAATTTTTCTGTGTTTGTCCAACAAATGGCTTACGGTGTGCTCATTTATTTTATTGTATATTCCTTAGTAAGCTCAAAATAATTACTGCTAATATCCCATAGCAATAACTGGCTATATTCAGATGCTATACTGTTAATACAAAGTAAATATTTGCTACCACTTACTGCACTGCATCAGCTATTATGATCCAGGTTGTAAATGTGTTGTACTTCATATTTCAGTATATGGTAATCACAGAATATGGAGATTACTGTGGAAATGGTAATATCTCTTTGTGCAACTCCACTGTATTTTAAAAGTAAACTTGAATGATTTTTTACAGTGGAATATATGAGAGAAAGATATCTACCCCAAATGACAATTTCATTTTCTACTTTTATTCCTGTAAATGCTACTTACTTTGTTTCAGATGAATGTTATAGTCTTGGGCATAAGCAGAGAAAATCCTATCCCTTCCTCTGTTTCTTGGGGGCTTGGTTTTGGGTTTGGATTTGTGTGTGTATATGTGTGGGACTTGTGTCAGTCCAGACAACATATTTATTTATCTAAAGTTGCATGTAAAGTCACAAGCGGTCTCAGGTTTGCTGATGCACTACAGAGCCACTTTGATTGCTGGGGGCCTTCTGTGACCTCTTTATAGAGAGGGATATGTTACCCACAGCATTTAGTGTCACTCTACAACCTCATGCTTCAACAGATTTTGAATAATATCATGCGGAGGAAAGTTCTGTTTAAAAGCAGAATGTATCTGAACACAATAAGAGCAGGGTATATGCAAAACAACATGGCTTACAATGAGCAAATTATTCCAGAGGGAATAATTTAGTTGTCTAAGCATCATTTCTGCAATAGCTTGACTTGTAAAACAGATGTTAGAAATCTTCTGGTTAAGGCAAACTGACCTTCTCTTGGATTATATACATTTAAAAACCATGTATCTTCTATTGGTTTTTGCATGAGTTCTCACTCCTTGAAATAACAGCACACATTCATTCGCCCATGCAGCTGGCTAATTCAATTTCAATTTTAATAGCCAAAGACATCCATCCTATCAATTTACACTGATTTTCTGGGAAATAGGGTCTAGTTTTCTGAAGTGTCAAACGTCAAGAGATACCAGGCTGCACAGAGGTAAAGCGACTTCACCTCATCTTTGAAGAGAAGAGTGTGGTACATGCAGTTATATAGACTCCAGGTAAAGTGACCTCTGCTCCTCGTGGCTTGGCATGTGCAGTGTACAACAGTGAAATGTCTCCCACAGTGTTAGTGCTGGAGAAAGGCTGCTGAGTTGACAAGGAGGTCAGTCAAATCCCAAAGCCAGAAATCTAACAGACGAGGTAACCAAGAAACAACAGTAGCTGATCTGGAAGGCATTTCACCTACACACACCTACGCAGCCATTCAATCTTTAGGGTCCAGTTTTAAAGGATGAAAATGCCAACGGCTGGTAAAACATAATGGTAACTTATAGAACTATAAATTAAAAGAAGCCTGTGAGTGATCTGAAAGGTCAAAAGAATAAAAAATTGAGGTCTTTAGAGAGCCGTATGTTTCTGAACTGTGGGCGAAATTCTGCACCTTAAGCAAAAAAGGCCAAACTTGTCATTAATATACTTTTCTTTGACAAATTGGTCTTTCGTTTTGGATTAGTGAAGAACATAGTGCATTTGCCTCTTGATTTTTGTGTCTGTGAACATTACTTGAAAAACGAAAATTTCATTAACACTAATTTTCTTTCTTCGTAGGACAGAATATACACAAAGACTTCAGATGTTTCATAGGATTTAGTTTTCTGATAACTTTGCAAAGTTGTTGTACAAACTTGTTGTACTAACCATGCAAAAGGGACAATTAAAGTGCACAGTTACAAAATGCTAACAAAACCAGCAGTGAAGCTGATTTTGCTCTGTGCCATGGCTCAAAATGCCCTCTCTCCTGAAGGCTGGCTTTTTCTGAGACACTTATTTTAGATGCATGCAGTTCTCAAAATTAGTTTTACTTTTAGCACATCATATGATTTATCCTGAAGTATTTATCTTCTTTTTGTATTGAAATGTTTGGATCCAAGTCTAAAACATTTATTATATGCTTATGACTGTCTTTAATCATCTTTATACATCTTCAGTCAACTGACTCACTAACTATTGCAAAACTAAATGTCCCTCTGGGCAGGTTCTTCACTCCTAATGAAGCAGAAAGGATTAAGTACTGGTTTTGATACCATTAGCTAGCAGCTTCACAAAGCCATTTTTGGCCCACCTGATTATATTATTGTTTTATGATATTATATTATATTTCTGCATACAAATTTTCAGAGTTTATGATCATGTGGATCATATGCACTGTTTGATCATTACTACCTATTTTCCTCATTTAGATGCAACTTCATTTTTTTGAATTGCATCTTCCTGATTCTAATACTATGCTTTGCTGTTTAGTGATGCTGGCTTCCTTCTACTCTTTCTCAAGTCTTTCCTAACAGTTGTTTTGTACTGTCACTGTGCTCCCACTATGGCACCCTTCAGTAACCTTAAAAATAACTATATGGATTTAATGATCTTAACTGCATTTTTGCTTTATTCCTCTTAGTAAAGTTTAACTAACCTGGAGTTATTTCTTTTGCTTTTCTAGGGTTGTCTAATAAGAGCTAGTTGTGGTGATTGTTTCTGTTCTGAGGTAGTCCTTTGCCCATGAGACTTTGAGCAAAGTCCTGCACATCACTCTGAATCAAGTTCAGGGTTGCAGTTTTCTTCTGGACCTGCTATCTGGTCACTCTGTGATAACACTTAAAAATTTAATCTCTGATTCACATCCCAGTGTGACGTTTGATCACTCTACACGTGGGTAATTTCAGTCACCCAATACAGTTGTATTTTTTGCCCTTAGTATCTCTCTGATTTCTCTCAGCATATCATAGTCAGTGACCCTATCTTGGCCAGGCAATTGGTAATACAGAACCAGTACTATATTCATCCTTTTGGGGCTTGAGATTTCAATTCATACAGATTATGTGCTACTTACCGAGGCAGTTTAACTGCTTCTTTCCTTTGCTTCAATTTTAAGGTCTTTTAACACATAATATAATAAAATTCTGCTGACACCAAAATTACCTATCCTTCTTGTGTACTTTGTATCCTTGGTATTACAGCATTCTGCTTGCTGTGTTTCTTCATACAGTTTTATGATGGGTCTAATACATTGACATCTTCATTTAAGGCTAGATATTCAAATTCCTCCATCTTCTTAATTTATGTTTCTAGCATTTGTAGAAAAACACAGTCATGCTGGGAACGATTACTGATTTTGACTTGAAAAAGCAATAGAGATTGCACTGGTTACACTATCTTCCTAATTTGATTAGTTTTTCGAGCAGCAGGCAGTGAACTGCTAAAAATGATTCAAGTAGCCAAAACTCAGTTCCTATTTTGACTCAATAGTAAAAATTCTAAGAAACATTTTCTAAAAACAATCCTATCACACTTCCTCTCTTTCTCTCAAATGGTATCATGCTATATGCTAAAATCAACAGAACCTATTAATCTACTAAACATCCAAAACTTTAAAAAAGCAGATTCTGGGAATGATAGGAAAAGCCAAGACAGAAATAATTTATCCAATAGGATATACTATATTATTATTATCTGATCTAGGCTATTTCTAACAGGTAATTAAAGTCCAAATCATGATATGCCAGTGCCCATAATTATTCTGCATGTCTTTCAGATGTCTGCCTTATCAGCTCACTATTGATCTTTACAGAAGCTGAGTTAAGAAGAGAATTATCTTCACTCCTGAAGTAGGACATGTCTGTCAGGGAAAATAAAAAGGGGAAAAAAAAGAAAAATTTGGAATAAATTTGTGGAGGAAATGTCATTCTTTTATTTAATCCTCTAAATACTCAGGAAGCATTTCTGTTTTAAGGGAACACAGGATTGTTTTCTCCATTTGTAGATTTTTGCATTTTAAAAAGTAGATAAAATCATTAAAGTCTAATTATATCTATACATGCATATATTCCAGCTATATAAATATAGGTAACTATTGACAAAGGAAGTAAAAGTTCTGATGTGTAGCATAGAATTCTCTAGAAGATAGCCAACATGAAATAGAAACAACCTAGGCCAGGGGGACTCTATCCACACCACAAACACAAGCCCTAGTACCCAGCACAGGGACTGCAATCAGCATGCTATTACATGTAGTTTGTAGTAGTAATACATGCTATTACTGCAGTTGTAAAAAACGTATCTTCATTCTTGCAATGGCTTTTTTAAGGTTAGCTGAGTTATGGGGTCTTAATGTCTATTTCCCACACATCTTTCTTGTGGATACAGATGTAAGAGAGTTGACTCTGGTTCAGAGTTCTGGGTGCAGGGGTTGCTGGAGTGCAGAGAGATGAGCTGCTCTACACCCCAGAGAGTGGTGAGGTTCTTCTGTTCCTGCCCCAGTGCCAGCCCCCTGAGCACGCTCTCTTGTACCTGGAGCTGCTCTGTGCCCATCTGCCTTAACACAGCATAAATAAAAGTATCCCCATGCCTCTTACCCTGGAAATGAATCTTACCTCTGCCTACATTTTTATGCTTCTGTGTTTGCTTGGGTTTTCTTTTTGCAAGGGGCAGTTTCCTGAGTCATGCCCACTTCATCCCAAGATATTCAGTGATATTTTTAGACCAGACTTGTTATTTGCTGATGTCTATCTGTACTCCCACAGTTTCAGGAGATGTCTCTCTTTCTAATGAAGATGCATTCATGGATGAGAAGCAAGCATGGTCCCCCAAAAAGCTTGTGTGAATGTTTATTTGAGAGTCACATGCTCAAGGGGCAGGGGGGAACAACAATCAAGCAAAACTCCTGAGAGAGCAGAAATTTTGAACATGGAGCTGAGAACCAAAGTCAGCCTGATCACAGATCTTGTTTTTACGGGGCTTAATCTGGTTTAGGGGCACAGTGTTTAATGAAATTACAAATCAAATCTACATAATTGTTTGTTCCAATTCCACAAGTTACTTTTTTGAAAAGCTAAAATATTTTTATTAGAATAATAAATCTGGCAGAAGCTACAAGACTTTTTATTTGGACAGAGGTCTCAGCTGTTTCATATCCAGACAAAACGTCTCTCCAGCACAGTCTGAAGGTGTCTGGGTCTAAAATTCACCTTTGCTGTGTTCCTAACCAACACAATTACTTTATGGAGTTGCTGAACATTTCAAATAAAGACTATCCTAAATTATTTAAGAAGCTCAAGATAATAAATGAAGAGCAACTGAGATTTCTTGCAGAAATATGAACAGGATTTCTGACCTGTTCACAAATAGGTCAGAGTTTGTGAACAACTCTTTAGAATTACAGAATATCTCAAGTTGGATCACCAAGTCCAACTTCCTGTTCCTCACAGAACTATCTGACGCTAAACTGTATCACTAAGAGCATCGTCCAGATGATCCTTGAATCTTACAGCCTTGATGCTGTGACCACTTCCCTTGGGAGCCTGTTCCAGTGACCAGCCACCCTCTCAGTGGAGGTGGAGGTCCAGTGGAGGAAAAGGAGAGCCTTTTGCTAATGTCCAATCTGAACTGCCGCTGAGTCAACTTCATTCAATTTCCTCCTGTCTTGCTGCTGGTGACCTTAATGAGGAGATCAGCACCTTCCTTCCACTGACCTCCTTGAGGAAGTTGTAGACTGCCATTGTGCCACCTCTCAGCCTTTAGTTTTACTTTTTCTATGTGTCACTACACTTTAGTAACATAGCTGTCCCAAAGCAAGAGTTTAGTAGAGTTTCAAATTTCACATGCCCTTTCTAATTCCACATATTGTAGGTTGATTTTTTTTGCATTTGTTGTTGGGTAGATGAGTAAGAATGCAAGGTACTTCAGTGAGGACTATGCCCTTTGCAAGACATGCAATTTAGCAAGAGTGTGCTCTTGACTTGTGTACTTGACTTGGTTGAGTCTTGTCTTTTCCATCTTGCCCTTAAAATGATCTCTAAAAAAATGCAGCAGAATCTTATACCCATAGGAAATGGATTATTGTGCTGTTTCACACTCATTTAGCTCCTTCTTTTCTGATAGAAGGGTGTGAGCTAATTATTTGCACCACTCTCCACAGTTTTGTGCTTTCTCCTTTAGGGAGCTTCTGCAGCTTTTGCAAATTTCTTCATGAAAACTACTTGTATTTTTTGAGATACCTTTATTATATAATTATCAAGGAAAAAAATACTTGTTTCCTCTTTTTATTAAAGATAAGAAATGAGTAGAAATAAAATATCTAATACATCATATGTCAAAAAATAGCATATAATTATAAGGGTATTACAGAATATAGGGACCAATCATTTTATTTGTACTAGCTTGACTAGTAGTACTGATTTTAAAAACTGCAAAATCAAAAGGCAGGAAAGGCAAAGAAACACACTGGTGATGTATAGTGTGGGAAAGGGAATGGAAAAAAGAAAAGGAAAAGGGAGGAGAGGGAAGGGAATCTTTAAATAATATTATCATAATCTTAAAATCAAGTTGCTGCTAATGCCACTTCTTTGTACTCTGCCTCTTGTCCTTGTAATTTTAATATGACTTTGACTTGATGAGAAAAGTTGGAAAAAGAAAACTCACGGAGAATAAAATAGTGAAGATATGTTTACCCAACACAGAAAACCATATCCCTTTAAAGAGAAAGGAGGCAAGAGACATGGGAGAAAAAAGAAAATTTAAGGGACTGGGGCTCTGACATAAAATCAGTTTTAGTAAAAACCTGAATATCTGTAAAAATCTGTCCCTAAATTGCCTATACTCTCGACTGTGCAACATATGTATTCAAAAGACATGCATCTTAAAACACATCAACTGTTTAAATCTCCATATCCTATAATCTGAAATCTAGTTCTTTAGACAGCCCCACATAAATTCACTGTACATTACAGAGGGAAAAACCTACTGCTGCCTTCTCCAAGAAACTTGAGCATTGCTTTCCTGATAATTCAAGTAGAAATTGGGATTGTATAATTGGATGATGCAAAATAATATTATATATACAATCTGCAAGTGTTTTACTCCAGTTTAATGGCTAGCTGTACTGTAGGTAGGTATGGATATTGTCCTATACAGAGGGTATTTCACTCCTACTCAAGCCTGGAATCTCCCTCACCGTTTCATGCAATTCCAGAAGTCTTCTTTCAAAGCAATTATTGATGTTTTCCAGCCTCATTAGGTCCCTGTCATCTGCTGCCTTGATGACTTTGCAATGAAGGCTGAATGATTTAGGATACTTCTTGACGGTATCAAAGATTTCCTTTTCACTTCCTTGTTCTGTGCTCTGCTCTATTGATTTTGCTTTGCCTCATCAATTGTATCTCCCAATCAAAGTCCCTGCACTCCACTCATTCACTTTCACTGTATGATATTTCCTTGATTTCAGCACTTGTCTCTCCTTCACAATGCCTCATACATTATCCATGTTTATTCTATGTACCTTATTTTTGACCCTGACATGACAGCCTATATTCAGAATCACATTTCTAAATCTTTCCAGCATTAATAAAATTTCTTGTTTCCTGCTCAATAGTTGTAACATATGTATACAAATATGTTATCCCCAGTTTATCTTGTAGGTTATACTTTATTCAGATGTAATCTTTAATTTGTTATTTCAGCAAAATACAAAGCAATTGTATGACCATAATCAAAACAATTGATTTTACCCTAGAGTAAAATGGGATAATTACACAGAAAAATAGCATCTATAAACAAGTTTTGTTTGGGTATTATCAGTTCCTGGGGTTGGTTGGTGTTTTTTACCTCAAGTTGGAGATCGGTAAAGGTTAGGGAAATATAAAGAATGACAATACAGCCATTTCTTTAAATTACAGGGGAGTTCCCATTGGTTTTAATACATTTACCTTTCAGTCACACGAGTGTTTTAACATACTTCACTATTATTGATACTACTTCCAGTATATATTTAAACATTGTAATATAAATGTGGTTTTTGTAAGGGAGGAAAAAGATGGAAAAATCTATATGAAGTCTTCAACTACATGACAAATGCAGATCTATATTTCCTATAACTTTAAAATACCATATTTTTTAAAAAAGTCTTTGAAATATTTTATCATCTCAAAGCTTTTCTTCTCCCTTTTTCTGCTCACGTCACCATGGTATTCCAGGACAATGTTGAAGCAGAAGCCTCAATCCAAGTAAAGTTCAGTCTAAGTGGAACACAGGTATTCTGTTTCAAAACATATTAGGGAACTCTGTTCAAAACCAGTGAAAACTAATAGAAGACAGTCCGTAAGAGACCAGCAACAATGAACAGAGGTCTAGGAAACATTAAATTTCTGAAAGATAGTAAAACTAGGTTTGCTTTATTTCAGAACAAGACACACTGGAGGAATGTGACAAGTCTTCAGAAGTGTGAAAACCTCCACAAAGGGCAAAGTGGAATAAAGGTTTTTCTTTGTATTTTTAAACAAAAGTAACAGTAAAGGATTTTAAATCATAACAAAGAAGATCTACATAGGAATTTATGAAGAAAAACATCTAGCAACCAGAACATTCAACACCACAGGAAGGTTTTTGTATCACAGAATCAGTATTACAGAAAGTTTTTAACACAGCAAGCATTTGTCAGGATAGGTTTGGAACATGTGATGATCTTCCTTCTGGGGCAAAAAAAATTAAAAATGTCCAAGGCAATGTTTTCTCTGGGTTATATTTATTTGATTTTGTGCATACAGAATGAGTAATTGACTTCTCAATCTTCTGCTAAAACAACCAAATGTAATTACTAAAACTACAGATAGATTCGATGACATCAATCTGGCAAATGAGAATACTGTGGGACTGTTCAAACAGAGAAGGTAAGATGCCTGTCTTACCTGCTGTGTTGCTGTATATTTCCTTGAAATTCTGGAAATGAAAGTTGCTTCCACAGAGCTAGCAGCAGATAACTGCACGGATCAAGAGAAGATTTGTGGCAGGATTATCCGTAATACGAAATGTGTAGGTAGCAATACGGTTCTTAGCTCTGGTACCAAAAGTGATCAAAGGAAGCTATCAGAAAAAGTAACTTCAGTGAAATATAAGACAGTCCATCCAGAAGTAAAAAATAATGAAGACTCAAAAACCCCATAAAAATAGTAAAGAAAGAGATACTCAAATGAGTCTCAAAGGTATCCATGGTGGAAATTGTCAGTATACTGTGTTCTTATGCTGTGTCAGAAAATGTTTGATATTAATCACATATTTGAAATAGCTTTGTTTTATCAAACTAATCAATGGAAATCTAAAATGTCATTTGTTTTAGGATATAATGGAAACTTTTGTTTATTAAAATGTCAGCATGTACAAACAGCCATTAGCTTTGCTGTTTCTGCATGTGAATTTTTTCCTCTACTCAGCTAAAAGGTAAATATTTGTTTTACATTATATTATATGGATGTTGTTTATATCCTTGAAACCATGCTGAGAAACAATTTTACTGTATCAAGCAAGTGTTCATCTAGCCAAGTATCTTGCATTTTGTGATGGCTAGGAGTGGATGCTTGGGATTAGCATATAAAACATAGTCAAATACAGAATAATGCTCCCAGGATGCCTCCCTTGTTTTCAGCAAATTTCTGCCTGAAAGAATTCCTAACATTTCTTTCTACAAGACTTTCAAGAATTTGCATAATTATTTTTTGAAGCTATCTATGCTGCAATATCAGTAATATACTGTGACAAAATGTTCCACAGTGTAATTGAGTGATGCTAAAAGGAAAACATTTATTTTAATGTGTACCTGACAATTTTATACAAATAATCTCCATTCCCTTGATCTCTGTTGGGAAAACAATGACTAAATCTAAAGGGCCTTCATGGCCCTTACTTCCTTCCTCTCGTCATCTCATATTTCTAGTCACCTCTTCCCAGACTGAGACTGAGACTTTCCAGACTCATTTTAACATTCCTTGCTGTAAAAATATGGGATTCCCTATCTTTGGTCATCCTCTTTACCTTCCACTTTATGTTTTTCAATCTACTATTTTATTTTTTGAGATGTGAGAATCGCAGATAATACTGAAATGTGGGGTCACCACAGACTTACACATGCTTTTTAAAATAGTAGCAAACTTTTACTAGGATCTCTGTTAATATAGAAAGATTGTGCAGGAATACATCAGTAGCTCTTCCTATGCAGTGACTGTTGAAGAGTAAATCAAAATTTAAAATACTTAGATTTGTAATATCAGTTGCCCATCCATGCACACAAAAGCTGTCAGAATGCAAAAAATGGATTTCTTGAGGTAATGATACTTCCTAATTCAACTCAAACACTCAACTCAACACTTAAAATATTATAAATAATTAATTTTATCTCCTATTATTTCCTGTTATGTTCCCATCCTTACAGAAATAGTGAGCATGTCCTTCCGGCTATTATCTACATACTAGTTTAGATACCAATTTGATCCTCTTGCTCAGACCTGACCACAGCAAATCTACTTTGGGAATCAACTATTATTCAACACAAGTGAAGTTATGTACATCTGAGGAAAAATGAGTGAAGAGAGAGAAAAATAAACCAACTTCTCTATTTTTTCAGACTTTGGAAAAACTTTGTTTGAATTTTATCTGAAAGCATCTCTTGATAATCAGTTTGTCCAGACTCATTCCCCAAATTTAAATTTCAGTTTATGGTTTTCTTTATATTAAATTGCATGAGCTTTCTGCTTAGAAGACCATCTATCTTCTCCTGAGTCTGCTTCTTTTCTGGCAACAGACTCTGTAGGCACAGCCCTATTTATCTGAAACAGTTCTGTATATATTCTCTTTCTTTGCCAATTTTGTAAATTCATTTTTCTCTTAATATTTTGTTCCTTGCTTCTGCTAATGTTCACTCTTCATAATTCTGGAAACTTCAGCTATGTCACTGTAAAGTCTCCTTAAATAAGAAAAAAAGCTGAACATCTTTAATCTTGCTTCATAACTAATATTAATTTAGCTTCTTTCACGTGCACACCTCAAAAGCAATTATATTCACTCTTTTACTTCTTAAGTACAGGTGCAAATTAGGATAAAGGCAGTGGGGATTTTTTCCCCCAGTTTTTATTTCTAGCAATTTGCATTAGCTAGATATCCCTACTTTTCTCCCTTCATGACTCAGAATGAAACATATACTGTATCTTAAATTAGAAAATGTAATCTCTAACAACCTAAATACAGTACTTAAATGACCTTAATCCCTCTTTTTGCATTTCATATAGCAGTTGTTCCCTGAGCGGGGTTTAATTCCACAACTTGGATATCTGCCTGTCAGATACCCTTTTCAAAAGCACTCATGCTTTTATAGCCAAATTTTATAGCCAAAGTTTCCAGTGATAACCTGCACAGCACTCAGATTTTATTTAGATTACAGTCAGCTCTTTCCTGCTCTCTTACTTTCTTGCTTTAATTTTTTACTTATACCAAAATTGACATGTCTCCTATAATCATATTCACCACTAGCACTGTACTGAAAACACCTGCAGAATAAATGTCTGCAAAATTATTTGAGATCATTCCATGTTTCAATAAGAAAAATTTAATTCATAACTTCAAATTGCTTAACTGCTGTAGTCTATTTCTGTTACACTTGCTCCTAAATCACATAACAAAGAGTTACTGAATTCTTTAAATGCTTAGAAAGAAACTTGTTCAAATTTGAAACATGACAGAATAACGTCTAGCATTTGAAATTTCATCAAAAGTGAATTCACTTGTTTGCCTATATATCCATCACTGAAAATTATTTTATCTGCAGAATATAATTTTTTTCCAAAATATACCTGCTTACATTCTTCTGATAAATAAAATCTGTGGAAAATCTAAAGCTACTTTCCAGCAAATTTAAATCTTTCTTCAATTAGACAGTTTAGATATGTTATTCTAAATCTTTGGATTTCTTTTGCTAGTGGCTAAGGATTTAACCATTGCCATGTCTCTAGATCATAAATTTAAAAATTAAGAAGCCCTTACGAAAAAAAAATGTCAAAATTATCCTGACATAATTTTTTTCCTCAGAAAATAATTATTAAACTAAATGGAAACTGCTTGTCTCAGAGAACCCATTTTGATTGTTTTTCCCTCATTTTTAATGTATTTAGGAACATAACTTCAAAGTTCTCAGTAACAGCGTTTTCCTGTGAAGATAGCTTGAAAAAGATTTTTCATGAATCTAAACTGAGAGGTTAAATATCAAAGAGCAAAAGAGAAAAGTCATAATTAACAGGCCCTTCAACAATATGACCAAAGCAGTTGATCTGCATTAAATATTATTGCTTCACGGAAAATTCTGAGAGTTCAACTGGTTCCCTGGTTTGAAAAGAACATTATCTTGGTTGCCTCTCTCTTCCCAAACTCAGTTGCCTAGGGTGTAAAAATCTAGAGGAAAATTTTTAACTAGGAAACAATTTTAAAATTAGACTTCCTCATTAAGGCTCAGTCAGGAAGGAACAGCCCTTGACTTTTGACATTATTCTTAGACTATTGAATATCAACAGTATCTCTCTCGCAGACATCATAGCACAGACGGATGTAGCTGAGGTCTGTGTGGAAAACGGACATTGTTAGAGTGATGTGGTCACCACTGTCCTACTGCTCTTGTACCATCAGCTCCCTTTTCTCCCTTAAATAAATCTTCATTTTTCTCCTGTCCATCCTATTATGATCTAAGTCTGTTCAGTTGCTATTCATGGAGCAAGGTTTGTAATACATGCACAGCAACTATTTCATTAACATATACACATTACTCTATCTATTATTGTTATACTTTGGTTTTGTTGAAAAATAACCATGACAGTAACATCCAGCAGATACTATAACATAACTTGCATCATATCTCCTTGTTTTCAATTTCACATACTTTTTTAGAATTTAAAATCCTCCCATTGTAGTTGCTAGAAAAGATCTTTTTTTAATTTTCAATAGACAACACTGCATGTCCATTTCCCATTTCAATTTTTTCTTCTATGCAATTCAGAATTTTTGAACAGGAAAAAGTAAAAAAAAAAAAGCTGAAATTTTATTCTGAAACTTGCCACCCCTTGGGAGGACTCTCTCAGGAAAGTTCCTTTATAGCTTGACAGCAACAGATTGCACAAATAATGCATGACAAGCATGTACAGTATTTTTTTTTTTGTTTGTTTGTTTGGGGGCTTTGGGGTTTTTTTGTTTTGTTTTATTTTGTTTTGGTTTTTTAAATTAAAGCAGTCCCACATTTGCACCAGTTATGGATCCATATCTAGTGTACAAAGATCTAGACAAACTGGATGAAGAAAGAAATTTCTCTACAACATCTTACAAGAGTAGAAAGTGGTAGGAAGTGCTTTTGTTTATAGCCATGAACCTGAACTCACACCTACCACTGCTTTATCAACACTAAATATATTGCATGGATATAGTCATTATATCTATTCTTAACTCAGTGCATACCTGACACATTCATAGAAATTCTCATTCCAACTCGTTCAACTATACTAAAATAATAGAAACAGAAATCCAATCCATCCTTGCTGGAGTTTATCGCTGCAGTCTTGGTGATAACTCAGAAAGACTTTTCTAGCAGAAAATATTCATTTACTTTAGGAAAACTGCCAAACATTAATAGTAATCATAATAGCAATAGCAATAATAATTATGGATAATGTTATTCAAATTGCCATAAAACTAGTGTTACAAAGGGCTGAATTCATAACAGAGAAAAAAAAAAAGAATCTTAGAATTCCAACCCAATTAAGGCATCCTTCAGGTGATATCAAGCTCTGGCTTGTGCATGATCCCTCCATCCTTTACACAATCCCAAATCCACTGACATCAGTAGCAGCACAGTGTAGTTTAAAGCTGATGTACTGCAAGAGAGAATCAAGCCTTTGACACAGTCCTCGCTGAGTTGTTGAATCACTCCAGAATACCTGATATCCTCTTCTTGGCTGAGTAATTTTTCCTATTTGGTCTTATCAAGACACTATTAGATGTTGCGAACTTGATCTTGAGCCCTTTAATGTCAAAAGCCAAAGTCTTTTTGCCATTTCTGCATTGAGTCAAAGCCAGTGTTAACGCATTTGGGTTTGGGTTGCTTGCTTTGCAATAAGTTTCCAGTGCAGTAAGTGCTGTAAATTTATCTCAACAAATATACCTTTACAATCATAGAATCACCTAAGTTGGAAGGAACCTTTAAGGAAGGAACCATGTCCAGCCATTAACCTAACACTGCCAAGTCCACCACTAAAACATGTTCCTAAGCACCACGTCTACCTGTCTTTTACATACCTCCAGGGATGGTGATTCAACCACTTCCCTCGGCAGCCTGTTCTATTATTTGAAAACCCTTTTTATGAAGAAATTTTTCCTAATATCCAATCAACAGGTCCTCTGGTGCAATTCAAGGCCATTTCCTCATAGATTGCTTGTTACTTGGGAGAAGAGACTGACCTCCACCTGGTTTCAAGTAGTTGTAGAGAGCAATAAGGTCTCCCTCAGCCTCCTTTTCTCTAGACTAAACAACCCCAGCTCACTCAGCTGCTCCTCAGAAGTCTAGTGCTCTAGACCCCTCACCAGCTTTGTTGCCCTTCTCTGGACATGCTCCAGCACCTCAACGTCCGTTCTCTAGTGAGAGGCCCAGAAAACTGAACACAGTACTTGAGGCCCAGCCTCAGCAGTGCTGAGTACAGGGGGACAATCACTTCCCTAGTCCTGCTGGTCACCCTATTCCTGATACAAGCCAGGATGGCTGTTGGCCTTCTTGGCCACCTGGGCACACTGCTGGCTCATATTCAGCTGTCAGTCAACCAACACCCGTGTGTCCTTTTCTGCCAGGCAGTTTTCTAGTTACACCTCCCCAAGCCTAGAGAACTGCATGGGGTTTTTGTGACCCAAGAGCAGGGCCCAGCACTAAGCCTTGTTGAACCTCATCTTGTTGGCCTCAACCCATCAATCCAGTCTGTCCAGACACCTCTGTAGAGTCTTCTTACCCTCAAGCAGATCAATATTCCTGCCCCAATGGTGTTAAGGGCGCACTCAATTCCCTTGTCCAGATCATTGATAAAGGTATTTAAACAGAATCCCAGTACTGAGCCCTGGGGAACACCACTTGTGGCTGGCTGGCTGCCAACCAGATTTATCTCCATTCACCACAACATTTTGGGACCAACCATTCAGCAAATTTTTGACTGAGTAAAGAGTACACCCATCCAAGCCATAAGCAGTCAGTTTCTCCAGGAGTATGCTGTGGGAAATGGCATCAAAAGCTATGCTAACGTTTAAGTTAGACAACATCTACAGCCTTTCCCTCATCCACTGAATGAGTCATGTTGTCACAGAAGGAGGTCAGGTTAATCAAACAGGACCTGACTTTCATAAACTTATGCTGACTGGGCCTGATCACCTGTGTGTCCTGTACGTGCGATGGCACTCAAGATGATCTGCTCCATAATCTTCCCTGGCACTGAAGTCAGACTGTCAGGCCTGTATTTCTGCGGATCCCCCCTCCAACCCTTCTTGGAGATGGGTATCACATTTGACAACTTCCAGTCAAGTGGGGCATCCCTGGTTAGCTAGGACTGCTGATAACAGATAGAAAGTGGCCTAGTGAGCACTTCTGCCAGCTCTCTCAGTACCATTGGGTGGATGTCATCCAGACCCACAGACCTATGTGCATCTAAGTGATGTAGTAGCTCACTAACCATTTGCTCTTGGATTATGAGGGGTTCAGTCTGCTCCCCATCCCTGTTGGTCCAGCACAGGGGTTGGATACCCTGAGATGCTAAGTACCTAGTTCCTTTCCAGTTTGAAAATATCACAGATCACCTTATGTCCATTTTTTATGCCAGGTCTGTCATTTATTTCTTAAGCATGGCTGATGGTTTTGCACAGACCTATAATGCCACATGGTTAAAGAACATCTCAACACACAGCATGTACGTAGGGCATAAGCATATTGCACCTTGGGCCAAAAGTCTCCATGGGAACTCTGTTCCAAAAGAGACAGTTTCTTATATGTAACAAAATATTTTTCCTGTCTACTGATCAGAAGTGTGCATCTAAGAGAGGTGGTTGATGTTCCATCAGTGCTTAAGAGGCATTTGGACCATGGCCTTAATAATCTGCTTTAATTTTTGGTTAACCTGAAATGCTTAGTTGTTGGATTAGATGATTATTGCAGCTCCTTCCCAACTACACTATTGTATTCTATTCTATTCTATCCTAATAATTCTATCATCTAATACGCAGTTTAGCTCTAAATTTAAATAATAGTGTGATAAAGATAATTTCAGTGGCCCTAGTTCTGGTGCCTAATTGTAGTATTTTTAACTTTTAATTTAAATTAATAGGAGCTAATTAGTAAAATCTAATTAGACACCTACTAACAATATCCGAGTATCTGATTGTTCCTGAAGTCTTATTTTGTGTCAGTAGCGTCTTAGTGTGGAAGGAAGTATCCCTGAAATACATAGGACTGTTTGAGCATCCACGTGCAACACTCTATCAGTAAGGCCTTAAATATCAGTGATGGGATCACAAGTACGTAAAAAACAGTATAAAGCTTCTGGCTTGGAAAAAAATATGGCTGCTAATGTCTTTTTCTATTTCACTATGGTTCTGACCCAAAGTGTCCATATTGAGTTTCCTCACTCTCTTGTTTCATAAAACTCTCTAAGTTACTGCTGTAGAAAAGGGCACTTTCTCCTGCTTTATTACCTGTAACATGTCCTCAACAGAGTATCATTTTAAAAGGCTCCAGACAATAAACAAATTCCCTATATACTTTGTTGTTTCTTTTGTGTTTGCTTTTTTTTTAGAAAGACCATTTGTGGAGTGGCAAAAAAAAGAAAATAGTTAGTTATATGTGAAGAAATAAAACAAACTTCTGATCCTCTTTTATACATGCAAAGCCTTCTGTTATCACCAGTTTAACAATTTTTCACTTAATGTTTTTGTGTTGGTTTGGTTTTTTTTTAATTTTTCTTCTCATTGTAAAGCGCCTTTCATTTCTTCTAATCTATATATGAATACAGCTAATGTGCAGCTACGTTTCACCTGTGGTCAGGTGTCTGTAACCGTGTGCACTGTACAGCAAAGAGCTTGGTGGTCGGTGCTTATGCATGTTCCACCAGGAGCTGATGATCAGTCCTAGCAAACGTCAGTGATGGTGAAATTTAAGCAAAAAAATAAAAGTAAACCATACATTAGACTCATTTGTTTCACATTGCTTTCTCAACACTGCAGAACTAAGAATCTAGCCAATTTTTAATTTCTTAAATTTCTAGTTAATAAAAAATCTAGTTAATAAAAAATATTTATTACCACTAAAGATAGTAAAATGATTAAATAATATCTTCTATTTGTACTGTTTGAAAAAAAGAAAAGGGGCGGGGGGGGGGGGAGGAAGGGGAGGAAGGGTGCACCTCAGAGAGTTTTATTTGTTAAATTTTCCTCATTTGCCATTCCCAGGTTTTTTCAATAAGGATATTTTCAGTAGACGTCCTGCTCTGGAGGATAGGTTTACTTCAAGTTTGTCTGATATATTCTAGAAAAAGCCAACAAACATTAATTCCAATTTCCAGATTTCCAGGAACACTGCTGCATTTCCAGGCCCATCTATACTTGCAACCCCAGCTGTTTGCCTCTGTTGTAACTGAATTTCCCTTTGCAAGTGATTCAATCTGACTGAGAGTGGTGTCCAGCAGCTTGGAAAGGCTGTTAATGGGATGTGACAATCTTGATGTTAGCTTCCTTGGTTGAGGTCAAGAAGCAGCACTTAACAGACTGGAGACAACACCTTGACTTTTACGTAGAAATGAACTGAAAAAAGTGGACTTGTTGACTACATGAAACTGATGCTTCCTCGATGAACAAACATATTAAGAATTTTGTTGTTCTTACAGAGTATGCCATAAATTGAGCACTGGGCAGTCGTGCAGCACAGCACTCTTAATGGCTTGGAGACATCCTTTGAAAGCTACATTTGACGGAAAAGATGATAAGTGCCAGGATAAATAGAAGTTTAATGAAGCCTTTAGGCACTAATGACAATGGATTTCTGGGAGAGGTTTAATTCCATGGACGTGTCAAAATTTACTCCTTCCCTTTGCTGTGCATAAACTTATATTAAGCTATAAGGGTTAACCTGTCGACCCTAAGGTTTTAAGCCCCATCGCTTCTTGGTAGGTGACTGACAGGCACACAGCCCACATAAAATAGCTTTATATAAGAGCTGTAGACACGGGCATTTCTCATAATCCAGTTTGGCAGCCTGCCTTCCACTATCAGCCCACAGACACTGAATGAAAACATGAAGGGGAAACATGTTCTGATGAATAAAGTATGAGAGATCACAGATCACAGGCCATGAATTGTCCAGGACACTTACCCTGAGATCTTTCCATGAAGGAGAAGAGAGAACCATCTCAGCAGGATTCAAACAAACCTGCCTGTCCCCTGCCATACAATTATTGTGATTCAGCACTCTCAGTTAGGCTCAGGGCATGCTTGTTCCAGCCCCATATGATCAATGTAAAAACAAAGCTAAATTAAATATATTTTTTTAAAAAATAACCTAATAACTGAGACCAGAGGAGGAATATTTAGATGGTCAGAAAGCTAAACTTTTTCCTGCCATGCTGCGTTGTAAGGATGTACTTAGGCCATGAAACCTCTGTCAGATAGAAGTAATGGATCTGGGTAGTAAGCTGGAAAGCTAGGAAATGACAAACCGAACCATTCTTGATTCTTAGGTTGGGAGATAATGACTAGCCACAGGAGGCCTCAACCTGCTGACTTCATTAATCATGTATGCCACTATTCTAACAGAGGTAAAATAGACTGGACAGTTTTACCTTGCCTTGTCTCTACTTGTTTCAGTTTTTGAATTCCCAAATAAACCCAGGCAACAATCTCTTCAGAGCTCTAAGCACTGTAAAGAGGTATATTTTACAACTAAAATTTCATTTTCTGTATTTTTCTTTATCTCATGGAATTCTGGGTATTTTCTGCTTCTATTTCTGGAGTTTGTCATCGTTAGCAACAGTAATATGAAAGCAAATGAAACTGGAGGTGTAGAGACTTAGAGATTTGGGGAGGCAGGGAGGAAAATATGTCAGTGTCTGATGCTGGTTGAAAACAAGCAAGTCCAAAGTAGTGCATGACTTTGGACAGATGTCCAGTTGTGTGTTTCTTTGTCTGTGACACCGATTCAAAGAGAACAGTGATACAACTACTGCTGTGGTCTGAATGTGCACAGACAAGTTGGCACATGGGCACTTGCCAAATGCCCAAGGTCCTTCACATATCTGAGGGATTCATGAAGGGTAAATGAGAAAACCTCTGGAAGCCAAACATTCTGGGAGTGTGATTCTTCATGAAGCATTTAACTGTGGCCACAAACTCTTTTTGTACAGTGATGACTTCATTTATTCTTGAACAACTACAGTCTAATTGTCTTGTCATATGAAAAGGTAAAAAGTGCGGCTTTGCTGACTTCACTGTTACCAGCAGAAGTGACAGAAGGGTGGATCTCTCCCTTTTGCTGTCTGATTAGCTAAATGCCTTTAGAGCAGTAGTATCCTTTGAAACCAGTAAGTCACATTTTGGCAAAAGCAATTAGGAATTTTGTAAGCTATCACTTGAGAATTCAGATTTCACCTCCAGGTCCCACCATCTTAAGAATGAAATATTGAAAACAACAGTGAACATGACAGCATGGCTTTTCCCTGGCATAAGAAATAGCACTTCTGTATCAGATGCAGATGTTGAGATTGTTCTTTAATTTATAATTTAAAATCATCCATCTCCTGTACCTTAAGCCCAAGGCAAGGATACTTCTTTCATACTAAATAAAGTGTTCCTTCTTCATAAAAATGTATATGGGGCCTAGATATTCTGTGTATGTGAAAAATGTTAATTCAAGATAATAATATAGGACAAACTGGAGCAATAGATCCATTTATCTGAGCCCAGGTGAAGGTGTAAACAAGAAAGTTTTGAAATGTAAATCTAAATTTTGAAATCTAAAAGAATATATGATTAAAATATTTATACTACAAATGTATTGCTACTATTACCAATATTCACATATATTAATGATATTCATGAATTATAAAATTATATATATAAAAGTATATATGCAAAATATTGACTTTCATTCCTTAATGAGAAAACCTGTCCCCTGGAAAGTTCTTTCATAAAAAAGAAGAATAGCAGGGAGAGAAAAAGGATGTGTTTTTTTTATTTAGAAAGAAAGAATAAAAATCATCTTTTTCAAAGATAATATTGGGGGTGATTTGAGTTCAAAAGATAAAGCTCCTATATATGACTCACTTATTATACTAACAGGAAAAGAAGTGCTTTAAAGACTACAATCAGAACTGATGTATCCCACAAGATCTTTAGTGGAAAATAATTCTGCAAGCACATACTGCGTTTTAAAAAAGAAGACCTTAACAGTGAACTGATCCAGGGGACAAATCTACAGAATTTCAACAAATCTCAAGTTTGCAACTTGTTTGCTGTCCTGTATGCAGAAGTAAAGTGCAGCGAGAAATTTCAAACAAAGTTTACTTCAAACTGTACTTTATTATAAATTATTTAAAGCACTTAACAAAAAATATTTTGATAGGTTGTGGGTGTTTTTTTGGCAAAAAAATACAAATGGTGAAAGGGATTTAAAAAATAATTACATTGAATTTCAATCCATGTACCTGCTAGTACAGACTCCCAATGTAACCTTTAAACTTTGTCAGAAATTCATAAATATTCTAATTTTTTAGAATAATTAAATATTCTAATTATTCTAATTCTAAACCTAATTCAATGTTTACTTTTCAAGTGCAGCTCCAGAAAATGGTCTTACTGGTCTTATATCCTGTTATTTACAATGATCAGCTATTTACTTCCCATAAACAGTATAGCAGCAACTTTTAGATAATGTTATATGTATTAAGAACTGCAAAAAAACTTCAGGGATTTGGAAATACTAATTTCCAACAGAGGTAAGTACTATTTACTGTATATGTACCATATATTGTATGTTAAAACCAGCGGTAAGAAAACTAATGAGGAAATGGGTCACTTCTTCCACCAGACCAAGTTAGAAAGACATCAAAGTGTTATTGTAAGCCAGCAGCCTGAGTTGCTCTCAGCTTGTATTTTGGAAATGACTGAAGAAATATGAAAAAGCCTATAGATTTTGGGGAGGTTTTTTGCTTTTTTGTTTGTTTGTGGTTTTTTCCCCTGGATATTGAGTCAGCATGAATTCATTTAAACAGTCCAAAAGATTGCAGCTATTCTGTAAATACTAAAATACTAAGTCCATATTCCCTTGCAAATTACCCTCTTTTATGTATACATATTTTATAGCGTATTTATACATACATGTATACATATTTATAGCGTATGAAGGCACGGACCCCGGTTGGTGAAGCAACCAGTATCGTTTATTATCACAAACAGGCAGCTTATATAGTACCAATGTATCTCCTTTCCCAACCCACATGTCTCTGCAACCCCCAGCTGACAGGCAGGCAGAATTTCCCTCCATCAGTCGGGTTGTCAGGCATTTTTTATGGGTCATTAGGACTTGATCACAGGCCTTTCCCTGCCAGTGTTCCTGCTTCTTCTATTCCTTCTTCTGGTCTCTGCTTCTTCCACAATCCTGTTCACCCACAATATTTAGCGTGATGTACCTGTCACCGGATTACTCTGCACTGATAACTCTTTATTGGCACCCTCTTTCAAACTAGGGAACCAGGTCCCACCTGATATGATGGCATCAAGTCTCCACGTTTGCAATATCTCCCCCTGAAATGAGCAAAGAACTCCAGATCATGTAGGACATTTTATGTCATTTCCAATTTCTTGGACAGATACCAAAACTGAGCCAGTGAGTGCTAACAGATACATGAAATTTGGAGCCAGTATTCAAGTCAATCTTCTATTAAAAAATAATGCTCTAAACCAAATACATTAATTAAGGCTCCACAAAGGAAGTCTGAAAATTTCTATTTATTTTTTTCTTTCTATGATCACAGTAGAAGTCAGCATAGACTGATGATTGTTATACATAGGGGAGACAACATTGTGCATGCAGTTATCTAGCATTTCATTTTTTCAAGTGAAAGTCAGGGGATTCTCACTCTTTACAGACTTTGTTTTGGGGGATTACAGCCAAGTTTTTGAAATTTCCTGTGACTGCTCCCCTGGACTTGACACAGAGTGTATCCTTCAGACCAGTATAGTAACCAAATAGTTTCTAGTCCAGTTTCATATGGATGTGAAAACTGTTAGCTATGACTTGCTACAGGGGACTTTATTCAGTAGGGGATATCAGGAAGCCTTGCTGGCAGCCTTAGGGTAAATTCCTTGCCAGTTTACAGAGCTACATAACAGTGTTGCTTTGCTGCTCTCACATTGCTCTATTTTTCAAATGCCCAGCTGGGGTGCTTTACCAGCATGTTAGACAGACTGGTTTTCTTTTCTTATAGAAGACTGAATTTGGCAAAATATCCAGTAGTTTTTGCAAAGCCCACTTGAATGAAAGCTGTACTTTTCTGTTGTACATGACATACACAAGGAGACAACTCTTCTTGCTGGTTCTCTTTGCTTATGTGGTGACTTCAGTTAGACAATCAAACAATAAAAAGGAATACTGCTGCATTGCTTTAGATGGCTGCTATTGAAAGTTGAATTTTTGCATTATCTCAGCCTTCTCCTCGTCCTTGATTGCACTGTTTCCCCCTGCATCCAGTAAGGGATGTACAGTCTCTCTGGTTCTCTTTTTGTTGATGCATTTATAGAAACTTTTTTGTCCTTTATATTAATCACCAGGTTGAGTTCCAGCTGGGCTTCTGCTTTCCTGACTTTTGCTCTGTATGACCTGACAAGATCTCTGTACTCCTCCTGAGTTGCCTGTCTGAGCTCTGATGGGATGCACCCACGCGTGATGATGTAGCTTGTACATGTCACTGCAAGGCCACTATCCATAATCTTTGATTGATCATGGTGACTAGAAGAAGCCTGAAGACTGAATGAAAGCAAATGTAACTCCTATCTTCAATAAGGACAAGGAGGATGCAGGGAACAACAGGCCTCTTAGCCTCCACTAGATCCCTGGGAATCATCATTCAGCAAAGATTATAATAATGGGTTAAATGATGCTGGTTTGTGTCCATCCCTGGGTCCAAGAACTCACATATTTGTTAACACTGGAAAGGAAGAATTGATTTGGAATACAATAATCAGTAATAGCCTTGGCTCTAATGACTATGAAGTAGTGGAGTTCAAGATCTTGGAGATGGTGAAGATGGAGCATGGTTCAATCCAAAACCTGGACTTCAGGTAAACAAACATGAACTTATTCAGAAAGTGGTCAGTGAGAGACAGGTCTGAAGGGTAAAATATCTCAGGAAAGCTGACAAATCTTTGAGGACAGCATCCTGCACACACAGGAAAATAGTCAGAAATAAGCAAGACTTATCAAGAGACAAGCTTGCCTAACACAAAATTCATGCCAGAGCTCCAATACAAACACACAACATATGGAAGGAGGAAGTAGAGACAGGTTGTAAAGGAGGAACAGAGATATATGTCCTGAGCACATAGGGATGGTGTTATGAAGGCCAAAGCTGAAATGCAGTTAAGAATTGCAAGAATGAGAAGAATGTCTACTACTACACTGGCAGTAAAAGTCTGAAAATAGAAAACATTGATCCAATACTAGGACAGGGAATCCACTGGCAGCAGAAGCAGATAAGGCTAAGGTATTCAATGTCTTTTTGTCTTAGACTTTATTAAGGAGGTCTCCCAGGCCTCTGTGTTTAGAAGAGCAGTGGATGAGGATGGAGTCTATCAACAATGGATGAGAATAGAATCAGAGATTGCTTAGAGAGCTTGACCCACACAAGTCCACAGGACTCAACAGACTACATCTGAAGGTGTGAGTAAACTTGCAAATGTCCATGCAAGGCTGCTGTCTATCATTTTGAAAGGACTTGGAGATTGAGGAAGACAAATGTTGCATCTATATACCAAAAAGTCCAAAAGCACAATCTAGGAAACTACAAGTTGGTCAGCCTTCCCTTGGTCCCTGGGAAAATCATGGAGAACACTCTCTAGATTCTCCACTCTTCTGTCCCTTTGGCCTTTGGCTTCCTGTTATTCTTCAAGCTGAAAATTTTCCTGATGTTGTTCAGCCACGTTTTTTCTTAAAAAGATTTCTCACCTGATTAAAAAACTGAGGTCTTTAAAAGGGATTCCATTAATTTATACGTATTAGGTATCTGCCTGGGGTGCTAGCCATCCAGGATCAAACTGCTGAGCTTTATTCTCTTCCCAGAGGAGAGAAAATAGCTCCTGATCAAAAGACAGGGGAAAAATGTTAATCCAATACCAGCTCCCTGTGTTAAAATTCCTCAGTGCCATCAGGGACTAGGTATTCCCAAATGGAGAGAGGGATGAACAATAGGACAGATTATCACCTCTTCTGGTGTCTCTTAAGAGGGACAGGCTTTCTTTGTGTCTCTCTTCAATTTGGAAAAAACTCTGAACCAACAGTTAATCACTTAATTCAAGATGCAATATGAAACTAAGGCACAAAACACGGTGGTACACAGGCAACTATAGTGCACTTTGCAGGCGAGTCTCCTGCTCAGTCTGCACTGAGGTTGCAGGCTGACTGCCTTCCTCCTGAATGACATCTTCTATTCAAATTTGGACTGAGCTGCTTGTGACAGGTTTTCATAGCCATGAGGTAGTGTTCGCTGCAACTCACTTCCTAACAGCACCCACATACACCCTTTACTGCATCTCAGATTTAAATGCATGTATTGTACCCTGTTTCTTTTGCTCTTTTTTAATCAAGAAAGTAGAGTGTAAACCCAGTCTGCTACCTTAAAATGAGCAAAACTAGAGAAACCGTAAAAAGGGCTCAAAACCAAAAGGAATTATTTTTAGAAGACCGCAGAATGGTTTATAAGAACTGCATAGAACATCTCTTAGTAAATGTCGTAATAAAGGTTCATTGATTAAAAGAAATTGGCTCTATTGCTCATAATAGCATCTCATTGATTGAAAAGCATTGCCTGTAATGGTTTCCTCCAAAGCAGCATCTGTTATGTATTAACCTTTCAACCTTCAGAATCATGGGATATGAATTTCTTGCTCAAACTACTGGTCAGATGACCCATCCATGACATTTAATAAATTGCAGCTCTGCACATAGATTCAAGATTTCATAAAAACAGGGAGAAACACATTATAAAAAAGGCACATTTTTCATGATGCATGGTGCAACTGAGTCCTTTATGTTAAGACAACAAAATCAACTAAGCTCAGAGTGTAAACTCTGTTGTATAAAACCTGCTAAACACATTTTAAATTAACCACCCAGGCTTTAATTTTAAACAGCAATGTAATGATTGAACTTGAAAGAAAGAAAATCTGTCATGTCTAGCTTGTTGAGAAAAAATCCTACAAGGGCAATATAGCTTCGATTTTCATCTTTGTACTGGTTAAAATTATGTAGTTACCTAACAGACTTATATTAGCCATAACATATGTAAATGGCTATAGGAATGCAATTTGTATATGATCTTCTTTACTGTAACTATCTTTTCTTAATATTTAAAAAAAAACTTCAAAAAATGCTAAAGTTTATTATTATTATCAGAGTTTATAAGAGAAAATTTCTCTCATAAAAACATAAAGGCAGTGCTACTATAGAGATTTGACTGTTTTCAGTCAGTTTCTAAAATATTTTTTATATTATAACAATATATGTCTATATGTTGTCTATCAAAGTTATTTGCACATCTTAGATTGAGATCTAAACTGGTTTCACTAGAAATGAAAAACTGTGTGAGAGGGAAGCTTTTATTTTTAAAAGTCAATTTATTTTCTTATCTAATGAGACATGGTTCAAAACAATTCGCTGCCTATCCTGCTGAACAGTGGTATAAACAATAATTTAACCCTTAAAGATATTTGTATTTGTGACTATACAGTAAAAAAATGATACAGAACTCTGTAGGATACTAATTATTAAAATAGTTCATTAAAAATTAAATCTTAAGAGGTTTGTCAGGGTTTCCATTTCAGGAGTTAAGTGGAGTATTACTTTAATAAAGGCAAACAGAATACAAACTACCAGGTTTTAAGTAGTTCACAGATCAATAGTATCTGAGTGACATAATAGGTCTATAAATGTTTCAGGAATAAGTGGGAAAACCGACATTGCTCTGTTCATGTGCTTTGGTGACAGTATAATGGATAATACTGAACAGAATGGACAGGAAGGAAAAGCAGGAAAAACAAAGAAGAAAAAAAAAAGGATAGCTAAAACAGTAGTGCATAGGAAATTTGAGAATATGAGAGAAAAAGAGGACTAGAGATGCTAAACAAGGAGGTAGGAGGAAAAAAATGTAGTGAAGGACTAATGTATCCTCAAGGAGGGTCAGCCGGTGTGACTTCTTGTCAAGTAGAAAGATAATCTACAGCATAGCATAGGAACAGCTAATATCCAGCAGAGAATCCAAGGCTCTAGCTGGGAGCAGCAGGTGTTCAGTTCTTTTAAAATCCTAAAGTATAAGGTCCAGATAAGGAAAAGTATTTATATTCTTCAGTTAAGATTTAGGCTGCTAAATTTAATAACACTACCCTGACCCCAGTGCTCAACTATAACCTAGTAATAGTTTAGTCATCTAAACTCATTAGTGCCCACTTTACACATGAAAATTTTGTGAGTGCTCAGGGTCATTGTCTGTACCTAAAATTTTCTCTTGAAACATATGAAAAATCTGATCATTGCTTAAGCAATGTGATCTGATTATAAGCATATAAGGGCCCAGAAATAAGACATTTCTTTTACAAAGGGATTCAGTCCATGAGTTGAGCTCAGAGACACCTATCGCAAATCTACAGATTCTAGTTTCTTAACAAAAGCAATTTCAGTGGCTGCATCTTTTAAAAGACAACAGAGAAGGAACAGGCTTGGAGAAACTGCTGTTGCTTCCCATATTTTATAACTGTTCAGTGAGGACCAACTTATTCTATATCTCTCTCTGTTTTTTGAGGTTCAGACCCACGTATCTCACCTGTGAGAAGACTACTAAAGCCACCAGCCTACAACATAGCCTGGATATAGGTCTAACATGCTTATGGATCTGTTATTCCTGTCATACCAGACTTTGTCCCACTATGCAGAATATATTTCAAGGTATCTTGGGCCGTAAGAGCACTGCATGCTACTTGTTAGGGTGCTCATGGGAGGAGTTCAAGGCTGTAGGGAGTTCGTTTGCTCAAAGAATACTGTAGTCATATTTCACAATGACATTTTCACTTAAAATTAAGGTACAGTTTTTAGAACACAGAATAGAATTTAAGTGTCCTCCTTTCCTTCAAAACCTGTTGACTACAGAGATGTGTCTTCACTAATATTTTGTCCTTGAGGCCATGGGTATTTGAAAACAGCAGGTAGAAAAGGAGGGAGAGGTGATATGGTCTGCCTAATATAATGACCCAAATTGTGTGTGTAAGCACTGGCGAAAGGAGGTTGTATTGAAAGTCTGCAAGGAATAATCTAGTTCACCCAATTTACATGTTTTTAGTCACTACATATGGAAATCACATGCATCCGCAGAGGAACTTTTCGGAAATAGCAGGCGTCACTTCCCCTACTACCACGGCTTTTATGCAAGTAGCTTCATTCCCTTCAGAAATAAGAAGTGACAGAAGGTTTATGTAGCCCACAGCAAAAAAAAAAATTCTTATCCATGAAGTCATGTGGCTACAGACTCCATATCTCTTCTTAAAATAGATTCACTGTTTAGCTAGAAGGTAACCAGACTGTAAAAGCCTGATTTTTCCCTAAACCTCGGGTAAAGAGATGAGGAGATCCAGAGAACTGACTCCTGTGTTCATACGGTTTTTTCATTTATTTTAACTACAAATGTTGAGATATTCTGATGTATAAAAAACCTGCTCCTTGTTTTGCCACTGTGGTAACTGAGAAGAGACTAGATCCATTACCTTTCTAATTTACATTCCAGTACCTGTAGAGTGTAATTAGAAACTCAATTCCACAAGTACCTCACCCTCTCCTCACAGGCTGTGTACCCTAAGCTAAAAATCTTGATAGACTCTTCCCTAAAACAGACATGGCTAAATTATGCAATGCTGTTACTGAATTAAAGTTGTCTACATTTCAGGTTAGGAGTCCTGAAAAAGTAGGCAGATTCAACCACTGTATTGAACTTGAGTGAATTTTAAATAGCAGTTTTGAGGGGGCAAGACATATTGGATTCTTCTTACATGTCACATATTTTGTCACCTAAATCCTTTGATAAATTGCACACAATAAAATTACTGATGCAAGTCAGCTTCCACTCACCACTCATATACTTGCTAAAACATATTCGAGCAAATTATACTGGTCTGCCAAATATACTCAGCTCCTCACAATACCCTCTCCCTCGAAAAGACAAATCAGACTCTAGGAATACAGTAAACAATTGCCTTTCTTTGATCAATATTTGCTGTCAGGGGACAGTCCTTAGACATTCAGAGATTTATGGGTTATGAAAGCTTGTCCCTGGTTTGTTAGAGTTCCTTGTAACAGTAGCCAGCTTTATTATTTTTATTATTTTTATTATTTTTATTATTTTTTTATTATTTTTATCAGATATCAGAATGGAAAAATCTTATATTTAAGCGTACATTAAGAATATTCTTTTTTCTACTTTCAGCTAATTGCTGCCAGTCACTTAACAAGTTTGACTTATTACTTGTACTATTAAATACCCCAGTGAGATCAGTATGACATGAAAAATACTGTTCTAACAAGGGAACTGTCACCCAGACTGATTTCACAGTATAAAATTAGGACTGTGAAACACATTTTTAAGTATTACAACCACTTGTACCCCTTAAGAGAAATCCATAACAAACCCTAGAAGTTTTGTGAAATCAGTTAGTACTAAACTGTGTATAAGCCAAACCTCCATGTCTAGGATAATCAGGTCAGTGGGGGTTCTAGAAGACTAACATGAAAAAGAGGCATACAGTTTCTGAGCGGCCAGCTCAGAGAAGTGAAGGAGAGAAATAAGTACAGCAGAGGGTGTATCTATGCAGAAAGCAAGTCCAGAACTTGGCACATTTGCATCATGTGGTTAAGGGAGATCAGGAAATAAATGAAATGCATAGACCCCCATGGGAATGTAAAAGAAACTCTGTCAAATCTGCAGGTAGCTTTGGGAAGAAACTTCTCTGCATTGTGGTTTGTTTCCAGCAATGTAGTCCCTAGGCTTTAAGTTAGGAAAGAAGATTAAAGACACTAATTTAGACAGCATAATTTTCTTGATTAGGGTAAGCCCCAAATTTTGAGTCGCAAGATAAGTATTTTATTGCAAGCTGTTAGAACTATATGACCAAATCAGGTTGTTGATATGCACATTTACTACATGAACTTCAAGGGGAAAAATGGAAACTTTAAAAATACTTTTTTCCTCTACGTGGGGAAAAAAATAATCACTTGCTGAATATAAAACTTGAGCATTGCAAGATGTCACAGATGGGGATTCACAAGGTGGTTGACACTTGTTTGTGTAAAATACTGATGAATCAGTCAGCAAAGAAATTTCTCAAGGTCCAAGAATCATCATAAGCCTCAATTTATTGCATTGTTACCATTATGTTCATTCCATCTTTCACTGCTCTTGCTATGTATACTCCTTTGCTACGGTTATTGCTAATGAAAATGCATGGCACAGATGTCAGTACAACGTAACAAAAATTGCTCTTAAAAAAACCCCAACAAATGCTACTTCAGGAGAGGAAGAAAAAGGAAGGGAATACCTTTCCCACATGGAAAATATTCAAACATTTTGAAAGCAGAAGGACAATGAAGAGCATCTTGTGACCTTCAGCATAATGTGGACCATAGAACTACAAGTAATAAGTTCCATGCTGATCCTGTTACTTCTGCTTTAACTGCAAGTCATCATCAAAAAGAAAAGAAGTCAAAATTGAAAACTTCAACTGATGGATTATATACGACATCCCAAGGTAAATTGTTCACATGGTTAAATTATTTCACTGTTATATATTTTCACCTCATTTCTAGTCTGAATATGATATATATCAGCTTTCAAGTTCTGGATCCTTTCATGGTGTTTTCTGATAGATTAAAAATTAATCTGCTATCTAAAATGTCTTCCCTGTGCAGAATAGGATCAAGACAGCTCTTAATCTCTTAGATAAATTAAAGAGATGCAGACTTTCTTTATTTTATAGCAGGCTTTCCAGACCTTGAGCATTCTTATAGGTCATTTCTTGAATGCATTCCAATTTGTCAACATCATTTTTGAAGTGTGAATCCCAGAACAGAGTATTGTATTACACTGACAACTTCATGACTGTACCATAATGGGCTACCAAGAGGTGTTTAGATACTATGGCTGTGGATATGAGATACATGGTTTTTAAAAAAAGTAAAATAATGCTGAAATTTATGCTGACGGCTAGATCAAAGGTTAAGTTGTATCTAGGTTGCAATAGTTGGGAGGCTCAAAGAAGACTTGGGTTTGACACTGCTGCTTTACAATGTGGAATATAAATATCACCTGAAAAAAATTCCACTGGAATCATTAGCAATTGCCAAACTTTAGTGCTTTTTAATGCTTTCCTGACAGAGTTTACCAAAGAAAGAGGACTTTGGACAGAAGGGCAGTAAATAATCTAGTCCTTTTTTCTCAGTATGGGATGGAAACCATGAATGATAGAAACAGACTTTCTGGAGAAATTAATATCTGGAAGGTAAATGCAACCAGAAATAGGGGGGGGGGAGTACATATGTGTGTATGTCAAAAAAGAAAAGGGTCAGATACTAAACATATATTTGTTTACCAAGAGGAAACTTTCTTTCTCTTTGTTTTTCTTCCCCTTTTAATAAATGCTTACAGACTGTCCCGGTTTGAGGTAAAACCGAACCAGTTTTGTGTTCTGTAATTTTTCATTTCAGTTAGGCCTCCTCTAACTCTCTGAAATTAATAGCATATTGTGGAGCAAACTGCTC
>BJBW01003367.1:45884-125146 GCA_004320125.1 Scolopax mira
GCTTATACTTATTGCTGTAACAACCAAGGTCAGGCAATTGTCATTATTTGCCCCTTAGAGGGTCGGAAATGGAAAAGTGTAGAGGGGTCCCACCTGTGGGGAGGAACGGACAGGACAGGTGACCCAAACCTGACCAACTGGGGTATTCCATCCCATCTGCCCCATGCTCAGTATAAAAGCTGAGGGATCAAAGGGTCAATTTTCCTCTTCCTTCTTTTCCTGCGATGGCCGACATCCGAAGAGGACCCTGTCCGTTCATCTGCCTTTGATCCTGATCCATGTGTTCCTGACTCCAGAGCTGGAATTCAGTTCCCATCCATTGCTGAGTCCAGTCTGGGACTTCCCCAGTGCCTGCCAGTGATGGGACTTTCATCCTGGGAGCTTGGTATGGTTTTGTATATATTGTATCTTTTTCATTATTTTCTTCTTTTTTATTTTAATATTAATTTTTCATTAAAGTAGTTTAGTTCGTTCTAATCGTCTGTATCTCCTTATCTCTTCCTCTCCTTGTTTGGGGCAGGGGGGGAAGGGCCATCTGTCGGTCCGGTTGTGGTGATTTTGGCTAAAACCATGACAGATAAAAGACAAGAATGGCTGACAGGTGAAAAAAGACATCTGGAATCAAATAAGAATAATATTTTTTTTTGTAAATGTCATGCATACACAGAAATATATAGGAATACGCTAATTATTAATTTTTGTAGTTTTGAATGCTATTTTTTATTGCATGATTGTTTATAGATAGGAAAAACAATTAAAGTCTTGGCTAAAGGTGCAGAAGAAGAATGATAACACCAGGCAGAATTTCAGTGAAAGAGGCAGGATTAGAGACAAGACTGGGATTTTACTGTGAGATATGGGACAGTGTGTGTGCCAGTCTGGGATGAAAGAGAGGCATAAACAGTTGGGAGTCACAAGGAAGATGAACACAGCAGGGCAGCAGCTATGAAGGAGAGAACAAGAAGTTCAAACGCACTATGGCAAAGGAGAGGGTCAGCCAGAGAGCCATAAAGAAAGATGTTGTCACCTGAAAGCCAAATTTCATCCTCAGTATTATTTGAATTACTTCAACAGAAATGCCACAGGTATTATACCTTCTCCATCACCACTTAAAGAATTTATAAAAATAGAGGTCCATCACCAAAATCAGTATTTGCTGGTGGATAATTTCTGCTTCATTCCTCCATCCATCACCTATTTCTTGCCTTTGGAACTAGGGCTAATTAGCATATGCCATTTTCTACAGTAGGAAAAGTGAAGGTTTTTACTGCTCTTCTGATAGAAAGTATGTTATTTCCCCATTTCCCATGAAAATGAAATTTAAAACAAATATTTAGTTTTGCTTGCAAGGAAGTGAAACTTATCATCTTGCTGCTCCCTGGGGCAATTCTCTGCCACACAAGACCAGCATCCCCAAGAGTTACAGCTTAGTGATGGAGCTGTAACATTTGTAGGGGCCCAACTCCAGAGAAGGAAGCAGGAGGGTTTACTGTATCTGTCCCAGCAGGGCAGAAGTGGCCTGAAACTGTTTCCTTGAAATCTGAACTCCCAGGCAAGCTCTGCTTTGGTGAAGGTGCATCAAAATCAATCCCGTTTCATGTAATACTTCAATTTTGACAAAGCATTGTTTTCCACAAAGAAAAATTCCCAACAGGTTTTGTTCACAGGACTGAGCTCAATAAGAGCAGATAACTGTGTTTTCAGCTGTTTTTTGTGAGGGAACTTACATTTTGACAGTTTCATGCCACTTACTAGATGAAAAAAAAAATCTTCAAGGAATGTTATTTTTTCCTTTAAAAGCATATTCATCAGCCTTGTTATACCAAAGATACAATGGTGGACAGCTAAGTTACAATACTCACTAAATCATAATGTTATTGCAAATGTAAATTTAAAAAGCATAAGATAAAAAAGCAAAAGAGCGTGTGTGTCACCTAGAATTACAGAGGAAAATACAGCTTATCAGGATTTCGATAACTGGTCAATCAGCAATGCCCACTAGTTCATGACTATTATCTACATGTTTTCCCATTTATTACATGCCAGCTGAGGCCAATTTTCAGCTGGGAGCTATAGCAGCTCTCTCTGTGGAAAATGAAAGAATGCCACTTTAAATTTCTTTGCGGCATGAAAGAAATGTCAGCTTCATGCTGGAAATGTACAGTGATACACATTTTTTTCTGACCTGAACACATTGCATGAATTCATGCTCATGAAAATGTCATTTGTGAGGTTTTTTCTGCTTTTTAACCAATTTCCAACCAAAAGGAAAACCAAAACCCCATTTCTAGCTCCTTAGTGATCACAGTGCAAATTTAACACTAACCTCTTACACAGTGTCCTGAAAGCTTTAAAGAACATATATGTGTGTTGGTACAGTTTGCCACAGTAAATTTTAATAATAATAAGCAAGAAATGGAAGGAAGGAAGGAAGGAAGGAAGGAAGGAAGGAAGGAAGGAAGGAAGGAAGGAAGGAAGGAAGGGGCAGAAAAGGAAAATCTATTTTCTGTGCTTTTTCCAAATCACATCAGGGATTTTCTATATTTGTAGTCTATTTTCTTCTCAAACTGTGTAATTATCCAAGATCTATCTCTTTAGCTGATTTTTGGCTATTGGTCAAGTCTAGAGTCATAGAATTATGAGAGAATTATTAGAATTATTAGAGATGACTGATCTTTTAATAACTGTTTCTGGAACTGTCTGCCTATTCTTCCACAAGCACCAACCACTATCCCTGGAGAGGATAGGCCTGACATAGGATAAAAAACTAGTCTTATACTATGTCACCATCCAGCTCTAAAGTAAAGAAAAAAATAAGGTCACATTTCATCAGGCTTTAATTTTCCATTCTAACTTACAAAGAGACTCATCTCTGTATTCTTCACAGAAGCATAAAGTCCTTCCTACCTCTGATAATCCTTTTATGCTTTCACATTAATACGACAGTCTACAGAGTATTAATTATTAAATATTGCTTATAGAGTGCTGTAAATATATACTACTTTACAGAACTTAAGATAAGCAATGCTTCTATTCCTAATGAGCTTACTATAATTAAATTCATTGTCGAATCGACATACAAAATGTAGCTAGGAGTCAAACCACACAGAAAAAAATCTTTAAACCAGGTGGAGGCACAGATGTGAATCTAACTTGTTCCTGGGTTATGAAAGTTAGGAATACCAATTATATGTACTCAAAAAATCCATTGAATGTTTTGGCTAAGCATTTATAAAATATGCAGACAGATACTTGTGGATATTGCATGTTGCACATATCCAATTGAGCTGAAAAGCTGCAATGTCTCATGCTCATAATATCTAATATGTGTAATGTTACTTTGATTTTGGATGAATATGCTGGTTATTAAAAGTATATAGTGCTATGCTTAGCATTGTTGCATGATATTTCAAATCATTTTAGCCTCAAATCTCGTATGATACAAATCCCTTTCCCACATCATACCTTGCAGCTGTGGCATAGTTGTGTGTAATGTGTTTCTTTGTTTGAAAAGTGCTACCCTTCTAGGAATCAGTCTATAAATTATCTATGCGCCCTTCTGGGTCTCTTTATACTTACAGGCAAAAGACACAGGAAATGGGGTAAAAACGAACAACAACAAAATAAAGAAAGTTCTGTAATGCTGAACTGTGGTCATAGACTGATATTTAAGAATTTACTGGGTACAATAATGCACAAATATTAATAAATGTATTGTTTTCCAACATTAAAAGGGAAAAAAATTAATCTGTCTCCTATTCACAAATTTAAATGAACCCCTTTTCAAATATAACCTCATATACTATTTTTTAGGTTGGCAATCATTCCATCGGAATGATGTCATGTATGGAAAGACTTTCATCATGAGCAACTTCCTGAGAAGCAATCCAATATCTTCTCTACAACATGCCCATGAGGCTGCTGCTTAAGGTGAAAAGCTGCACAGTTGGGTGCTACCTCTGCTTTAATGAGATCAGCAGATTTGGTCTACAACTGCTTCCAGAGAATTTGGTTTTCCCTGGTACTCCACTCACTTCAGTTGGGGTTACAGACCTTCCTTCTTAAGTGTCTGCTCTTTGGCTGGTTTGGGGTTAAAGACAGAGGTACATTACCCTTTCCACAGCAGAAGGAATGGAATGAGGTCTCTGGTTTGATCAAGCTTCTCTATTATCCTAACTGTATTGATCAGCATATGTGCTGCTCTAGCATGGCAAACCAAACACAGTTGCCCCCCCATAGCTGCACTACTGACTGGCTCTGTGTCCACTTACTGGGTCGGGAAGATAAGGGCAAGAAAGATAATAATTTTTAATCACAAATTACAGCTGGTCTTGATATAAATCAGCAAGCTAGGGACAAAAGATTTTGAACACATACGCTATCCACTTTGCTATGCATTATGCATTAGCCAAAATGCCAGGGGGAAAAAATCCTAATTGTTGGTTTCATTAGTAAAGCTTGGAAACATACTGTTAAGCAGGGATATTTGAATACTAACCTTGAAAATAAAGGAATCTACTATCCTACTCTTAAGTATTACCTGTTTAATTTCTGCAGGAACAATAGAGTATTTTTCTTTCTAGTGGATTATCTTTATTGGGAGAACTTCTAGATTCCCAGTGTTAAACACAGATTCATGTTTTTCTTGTTTCTTTGCAGCATATGTTCCTTGGCTATAGTACATGACACACACTGTGTGTTTCTTCCATAAAACAGATGCTGCAAAGAAACAAAAAGGCATGAATTTATCTTTAATGTTAGAAATATTGAACTAACAGAAGAATGCTAGTTGCAGAATTAAAATATCTGTAATTTTCACTAGCAGCGCCAACTGAAAATCATTTGTGTCGTAAAGTGTGGTATAAAGATTAGGAAGTCTTCCAGCATTAGGAAGTCTATTTTCAATTAGCTTAAACTTGTTTTAAACCATTTAACTTGACTCTTTAGGATTTTTATATATTGACTGCCATCAATATTTAATCCTTTTTTTTCTCAGGAAACTAAAGCATAATAAACTCTAAATCCAATGCATTAACTCTAAATAAGTAAGATTTATCTGACATATTTAGACTATTTGATTTTTTGCAGTCATTTTGAGAAATTATTTTCTGAGAGCAGACACTTTTATGTCAAATAATTTCCTGTGTTATCATTAATGCTATTATTATTACTTACATTTCACTAGCACTAATGTGGATCTCCTTGAATGCTTATTTTTAACCTCTTTTGCATTCAGTATGGAACTCATGTTGCTGCTCTAAAAGACTTAAAATTTATCTGGATTGTCATGTCTTCTCACAGTGTCAGGCAAACCGGTGGGGTCAATGACATTTGGATTGCTGTTAGCCAGCAATAGCATAATCTAGATGGATGTCTTTCCTTATTTTCAGATGGGCCAGTATGAGCCAATGGTCATATCTTATCACCACTAGCCTCTTGAAAAACAAATAAGGAAGAAAAATGCTTATTGAATGTGAGCACCGTGCCTCAGTAAAGAGTACAAGGCTCCAAGTGTGGGACTCATGGTAAAGATGTAATGATTTTCTGCATCCCTAAATCAGTGCTACTACTGTCTAACTTACCTGAGATAAAATACTAGACATTGTTCAAAATTAAAAAGTGTTCTTAAATACAAATTATTTCCTTTTTTATTATTCACTATTTTTTTTAAGGATTCCATCTTTATATGTAGAACCAACAGGCTGCAGAGCAGCTCATTTCCCTTTGATTTAGTACCTTCACAAGATTAGGTGCGAGCAGCACATCTATGCATATCCCCAGCACAGGAATGGCATCGGTTCCAAGGAGAGGAAGTAAAAATGAGATGGGATTTTTTTATGCTCTGTGCATTTATAGGAATTGATTTGCTCAGGAAAGAAATCCAGTGTAATCTGAGTCAAAAACTGAGAAGTGTAGAGGCTAATATAGAATAATAGAATTATTTTATTTTTTTGCTCATTCTGTAGAGCTTTCTGATAAATATTTTCAGACTACTAAGACAAAATCAACATACGAAACCAAAAAAAAATTGAAAACTTAATTGGCAAGTGATATAGGAGATTTCAAGATAAAAGTCCATCTCAGATTCCGAAATTCTTGTACTGGAAATCAAAATGAATTCAAGCAGTCCAAAACTCTGGAACTACCTTTCTAAATATTCAGCAAATGCTTTATGAAAGAAAAAGAAAAAGAAAAAGAAAAAGAAAAAGAAAAAGAAAAAGAAAAAGAAAAAGAAAAAAAGAAAGAAAAAGAAAGAAAAAGAAAGAAAAAATACTGCTGTGGAAAATGAAAAAGCAAAATGAAGTTAGGTAATAATGCAATTCATTTGTTATCCTCATTAATAAATAGATTTTTATAATCTATTTATTGTGTGTAACATATAAGCTTTCAAGAAGATCAATGAAATGTGTGTTTAAGTGTATATACATATAGGTGTAAGTGAAAAAGATACATTCTTCCAGTTCATCAGCCAGAAGCTGAATCTTCAAACTTTTCAAGAAACAAAATGAAATAGAGCCCTCTCCCAATGATGCTTACCATATCATAATCCAGTGCAATTTATCCATACATAACATAAAAATAAAATTGAACTTTGATTGTTGCAATCACATTGTATTTGTTTATTTAAAGGTCAACCTTACTCTTAGAAATAAACCCATTAAGATGTTGTGACATAAGTATGTGAGTTACAATTTGTCTAAATCTGAAGTTATTATTTAAATAACAAATGACACTGACAACATGACTAAAAACTAAATAAGATTCATTAGTATTCAGCTGGAAAATCAAGATCAGAGATTGAGTATGGTTTTATTTGAGCAGTCTAATGCACTTGGGTCTGAAAATTTGGAAACTTCATGAGACTGTTTTTAAAAAATCTGGTATTTTCTGGTGTTCTGATTCCTTTTTAAGATATAGATTTTCTTCTGAATGTGGCCTGGCTGTAGCCATCCATCTCAAATTGACTTAAGTAGGAAAATTAAAAGAAACAGGGCCAAATTATCTCTGTGTGAAAAACAACAGTCAGAACAATATATCTCTACTGAGTCAATTTGAAACGTTATCTTATTTTATTCTGATTGCTCATTGGATATATTCTTCATCCTCTTCGTTAAAATAACCTCACTGGAAAAAATGAAAAGGATTATATTCAAAGAGCATGGATAAAATTCATACCTAAAAGCAAATGCAGAAGACAATCAAGTGTCTACTAAAGTCATGAGGGCTTCTGTCTAAGCAACAGTAGTGGATCTGGAGACTGAGTTTGAAAGCGGCCAAAAGGAAAGATGAGCTCAGACTGGAACAGATGCTGAGACAAGGTGCTTAAATGAATGAGGGAAGGCAATATCTGTCATCAAAGTGGAAGTTAGTAGCGTGTGACCTATTTAGTCTAGTGAAACAAAGGCTGAGAGAGGATAAGCCTGCTGTCTATAAAGCCATCCGGAAAGGGGTTTAAGCTTTGGGGAGGAAGAAGATCTGTTTAAGCAAAAGGATATATAAAATCATGACTGTGAATATATTTACTCTAAAAATGTAAGAACTGTCAGGAAAGTCAAAGCTGGAAAATACATATATTTATCAATGAACATAAAATATAAGAGGAAATCTTTGTACTTTTCTGTGACAAGAAAAAAGCGGTCAAACAATGATCCTGAGACCCATGTTGTTGTTTTTCTTCAATTTTTTTAGTGTGTTATTTTGGTCTGTGATCAGGTGGCTAACACACTTAACATAATTGACGAAGATGTAAAATTCATGTTTGGAAAACAAAAAGTACAGTTTGAGAGTAGCCAGATTATTGAGCTATTTTTCAAATGGCTGAACTTGATAAAACTTAACCAAGGATACTTAAAATGAGGAGGTGTTGTTTGAGAATCTAGAGAGGTGTCCGAGCTTCCAAATCCAACCTGTTTGATTGTCTAAAAGTAGGGGTGATAGTGAGAAAGAAAACCTGGAAAATCATGGCTATTGATTTGACTGGCTTATTTTCAGTTCCTGGAAACAGGAAATCTAAAAGACAATTATAGGCTATTAAAATCACCTAGAGCAGTGGACGGTCTAATAGTTGTAGCTAGTGGGGAGTGAAACAGAAAATTTTGTGATAGATGTGTATGTTTGTGTGAATGTGTGTGTTGAGTGTGTGTGTGTGCATGTAAGGCAGCCAAGATGTAAGAAGACACAAACAAAACAAGAACAGTGTAGCTTTCTATCTAGATAATATCCCCAAGGCAAGACTATTAAATTATTACACATAAAGAAGGAGGAAAAAAATGACCATTACCTTTTAAAGGACCTTGTTATTGTACCATTTTAATTAACAGCTCAGGTTGCCATAGTTCCTCTCTGTTGAGTTTGGGGATAGGCCAGCAAAATGCCCATGGAGGTCCACTGTGCAGGAGCATGATAGCAAAGAAATCCACAGTGCATTTGCTGGGTTTACTTGTCAACTCAGAAAATCTGCTTCACTTTATATCCTTGTAACAAGGGCAAGCTAGGCACACAGTTATATTATAAATTCTCATCACTTATTTAAAAAAAATGATCACAGGACACCGGAGTGTCCACCAATTTAGGCGCTCAGGCCTATATGGCATATGCCTGGCTCTGCCACCTTGGGGCTAGTGATGGATATCTCCGGTGGGGTTACAGCACCAGCACAGCATACTTCCTCCCCAGTCTGTTCTGGAGCTGGGTTTGCTTGCAAGTACATCATCTCTAAGCACAAGAGAGAAGTAAGACACAAAAAGATTTTCCAAGGGTTACACAGTTTTGGTGGGGATGGACATCATAACCCTCAAGGTAAGAGTCACCCTTGATGGAGATCATAACAGGAGATGATTTTCTGCCAACGTGGATTTGTCAGAAAAAAGTCACATAAAGCCAATCTAATTTTCTTTTTAATTAACAAAGAGGACGGGTAAATAAAAAGCACACATACACATGATGCTAGTCAGACTCTCAAACTGTCCAACAGAATGTGTATGTTAATATATAATGATAATGTGCATGTTAAGACAGCAAAGTCCAGATGATACTCATCAGATGTATGCAAAACCATGTTTCAAAGCTATTCTTAAAGGTTGTCTACAAAAATCTTCTTCTGTGTGTGTTGCATGACAAATGCGGGTCATATTGTGATCAGAAAATTGAACTTTAGTCAATTGTATCTTACTGTTGCAAACATTCAAATATCGTATTGTCATGTTTGAGCAGAACATCTGAAGTAAAAGAACAGAAATAGTCTCATATTGTATTCATGGCTTGACCTCAGCCAGAATAACATTCTTAGTTTTGATCACTATCTGTGAGCAGCTGAAAAGAGATAAGATGAAAGCAATAAGGATGCTTAAATATCTATAAAATGTGGAACTTTTGTAGGAAAGTTTGAGAAAACTATTTAGTCTGAAGAAAATAAGATATAGAAAACAGATGATAATATATGAAAGATGCATGCAAAACACAGAGGAAGAGAATAAAAATTTCCTCATGTCCACGAAGACAGAGAAGTATTTTACTTAAAGTAATGAGTGAAGGTTAGGTTAGGAATTAAGAAAAATCTTCTACCAATACATACAGGTAAAACACTGAAATTGATCACTTTTAAAGTCTCCAAACATTCAAAAATTTTAATATTAGTTTGAAAGATATGTTTCAAGAGCAACAGAAATAAATTTTGCCTTGAGACACTGATATCGCTTAAGTGGAAATGCTTTCAGAACTTTTTACCTCTACAACAGAAAAAAGATATAGTAATGTTTAGCATACCTTTCCAAGTAGAATCATGGTGTCAAAATTCTCAGCCATTTTAAGATGAAGTTGACACATCTGGGAGAGACGTGGTCATCAAAGAGATTTTTGGGTATGTACTCCACTTTTCAAGCCATTAATCAGGGCAGTTGTGTAAAACCTGGCTTTGATACCTGTTTTCAGTCAGGTTCATCTGAAGGCTACTGAAGACAATGGAAAAATTCAGCCTTCACTCAGGTTTTATCAGGCCTCCTCAAGTACTTTGAAGAGTATAGGACTAGTTACTCAAAATGTGAGCATTTGGCCTTGAATGATTATCTGAAGATCACTTCAGTTTTATATCATGAGTAAATATGAAACAAGTGAATGAAAGACTCAAAGCTAGAGGTTTAAAATGAGTTTGAAAGGGAAATGATTATATCCTAGGGACTTTCAAAGAAACTTTAACTTTATAACATTAACTGCCTTTGAGCACCACGTGTCACACAAGCAGTGTAAGAGTTGTGATTTAAGATGCAGAATGTGTGCAGTTCTCCCTCTCCTTTCTTTGAGATTCACAGACATATAAATTCCAGTTTAATTCCATTTTAAGAATGTACTAAGTTAGTTCAAAGTAATTGCCTTAATGCCAGTTCATAAAGGTCCTATTTCCTAGCAAAATTGTAAATGGCAGTGATAAACAGCAAACTTCATGAACAGAGGTTTTTGGAAAATTACAGAGGGTTTTGGAAAATTCCAGGGGTGTTCTGTAGAAAAATGCTTTGTCTAAAAAATTGTTCAGAATATTTTCCTATTTTTAAAATTGATTTTAAGGTGTAGTTAGAATCACAGAATCATATGGGATTGGAAGGCACATCTGGAGATCATCTAGTCCAACCCCCCCTGCCAGAGCGGGTCTACATAGAACACATTTCACAGGAACATGTCCAGGCAGATTTTGAATGTCTCCAGAGAAGGAGACTCCACCATCTCTTTGAGCAGCCTGTTCCAGTTCTCCACCACTCTCACAGTAAAGAAGTTCCTCCTCATGTTTAGGTGGAAGTCCTTATACTCAATTTTGTGCCCATTTCCTCTTGTCCTGTCGCTGGGTACCACTGAGAAAAGACCAGCCCCGTCCTCCTGACACCCTCCCTTTAAGTATTTGTAAGCATTAAATAGATCTCCTCTAAGCCTTCTCTTCTCAAGTTCCTCAGCCTTTCCTTGTAGGAGAGATGCTCCAGGCCCTTAATCATCTTTGTGGCCCTTTGCTGTACCCTCTCCAGCAGTTGCCTGTACTTCTTGAACTGGGGAACCAGAACTGGACACAGTACTCCAGATGGGGCCTCACCAAGGTAGAGCAGAGGGACAGGATGACCTCCCTCAACCTGCTGGCCATGCTTTTCTTGATGCACCCTAGGATGCCATTTGCCTTCTTGGCCACAAGGGCACATTGCTGGCTCATGGTCATCCTGTTGTCCACAAGAACTCACAGGTCTTTTTCCTCAGAGCTGCTCTCCATCAGGTCAGACCCCAACCTGCACTGGTGTTTGAGGTTATTTCTCCCCAGGTGCAGCACCCTACACTTCCCCTTGTTAAATTTCATTAGGTTTCTCCGGGCCCAACTCTCCAGCCTGCCCAGGTCTCGCTGGATAGTGGCACAGCCTTCTAGGGTGTCAGCCACCCCTCCTAGTTTTGTGACATGAGCAAACTTGCTGAGGGTACATTCCATCCCTTCATCCAGGTTATCGATGAACATATTTAAGATGACTGGACCCAGTACTGACCCCCACTTGTTACAGACTTCCAGCTGGATTCTGTGCCCCTAATCACAACCCTCTGAGCTCTGTCTTTCAGCTGGTTTTCAATCCACTTAACTGTCTATTCATCTAACCCACACTTCCTAAGCTTACCTGTGAGGATGCTGTGGCAGACGTTGTCAAAAGCCTTGCTGAAGTCAGGGTAGACAACATCCATCACCCTCCTTTCATCTATCCAACCAGTCTTGCCATCATAGAAGGCTATCAGGTTAGTCTGACATGACTTCCTCTTGGTAAGTTTACTTCATAATCTGAATTTTGTTTTCTAAATATAGTTTGTCAATTCTCATGTTTCAAGTTTTGTGTTAATTACAAATATGAATAGATTTCATGTTGAGTTACTTGATTTTGATTTAATAAAAATTTCCAGCATTTTTTTTTATTTCCTATTTAAATTGAGAAATACAGAATCCCATTCTCCCATATAATGCATCCAAACAATTTCTTTGTAGTGTATTTAAACTGTGTGTAGAGATTGGGTACAGACTTTTTTTCCAGTGTGCATCGAGTCTTATACTTGATTAGTCATTATCCACTGGTGATGTTATTTAACATCACTGTAAAGTGGACCCTATCATTACACTATATGTGTTCTACAGTGTTTTATTTTAGACTCTCTGTGACCTAGTCTCTTTCGAGTCAATGCCTTTAACAGCTGAAGCACATTCGATGTGCTCCTGGACAGCACCTTCCAGTCCAGCTTCATACATAAAGAATTCACTTTGTGCACTCTGAGATGACTTTGTGATGTGAACAGATGTGAGGAGAATTGGAATTGTCTTCAAAAGTCTGAAATAAACATTAATGTACAAACACCCTATGAAAGGTGATTCCCAAGTGTAATTGTTAAGCAAGAGAAAAATATCTTTGGAAAAATATCCAAGGGAAATTTAAAATGTGATTTATGTTTTCATTTATTCATTTACGAAACATAATTTAGAGTGAAGGCAGCTACCCGTGTTGCAAGATAGAACGAGACCATTTTCAGCTGAAAACAAGTATTAGTAATTGCTGTAGATACATAGAAGCCAATGTGTGAATTCTACAATGTATTATAGAGAAGATAATTAATGTAGTCAAGGTTGTGACCAGTGGCACAAAGACCAACTGGAGATGAATTATCAGTGGTGACTCCCAGGGCTCAAGAGACATGGACATAGAGTGAGTTCAGAAAAGGGCCGTGAAGATGATTGGGTGATTTGGAGAATTTGACATATGAAGACATGTTGAGAGAACTGGGATTGCTCAGTATCAACAAGAAAAGGCTCAGGGGCCCACTGTGTATAAATACCTGGCTAAGGGCAGGGAAGGAAAGATGACAGAACCAGACTCATAGTGGTGCCCAGTGACAGTGCAGGCAGCTATGGGCACAAACTGAAATATGGCATGTAAACATAAGAATTAACTTTTTTTGTTTCTATGAGGGTGATTGAATATTGGAACAGAATGCTTACAGAATTGTGCATATATATTAGATATATTAGATATATATATCTAATTATCTATTAGATATAATAGATATATTCAAAACCCAGTTGCACATGACTCTGAGCAACGGGCTGTAGCTGATGTTGCTTTGATCAGCAGTGTGAACTAGACAGTTCCTGGAGGACATTTCCAACATTCTGTGATTTTGGGATTCACTTGCTAATTGCTATGTTTACTTTGTATCTAAAGTGGGGGTGGAGGAGTGGGGTGTATGGGATTATTTGCATGTGTTTGCATTGTTGTAGAGCACAGTGTCCAGGAATTGTAACTTCTTCCTAAGGGTAACTGAAATTCAAAACACCTGAGAGTGTATCTTCCAAGAAAATATTTCACATTGTAGGTACCTTAACTAACATTGCAGTGAGATGTCTCTCTTTGTAAAAGTTTACTACACAGAAACAGAAGTTAAAATCACTACCCTTAAAATAAGGGTCTTCCAGCTCTTTTCTTTTTATAGGTGTTGCTTTTGAATTTGCAGTAACTAATGTTTTTAAAAACTGGCTTTTACTTTTTTGAAGTAATCAAAATTCTATTATTGACTTGCATTTGTGATGTTTAGTAGTTAGCAATGTAGTCTTCTAAAGATCAAAGAAATTCTGTCTGTAACAACTACTATTGTTTATATTTTTTAATGTATTTTCACTAGCTTTCAGTACAGCAGCCTGGAACTTACAGCACTATGTGTCTACTTTATACTAATATATAACTAAAGTGCCTGAAAGATGTCTTTCTTTAAATTTATTATATCCACAAGCTATCATTCTAAACATAACCTCTTGTTCTGTGGACTTCTCAGTAGCATTTCTTGCTCAAATGTCACCTGAAAAACCTATCCAAAACACCATCAGCAAAGACAACAAAAAGTTAGAGCTTTTTAATGAAGCACTAGGGTACACTGGAGTAGACTCTAGAAAGTCTAAATGATAAGTATTCATTACTACATTTTGCGTTTTACACAGTTTCTAATAAGTCAAATACAGAAAAATCAGTTGTACAAGTATTCAGAGTAGGTAATAAAAGGACACCTAATCCTGACTGAAGTAAATTAATAAGAAAACACATCAACACATTTCCTAATATGAGCCCAAGTTATCCACAAGTTACTCACAGAATATTCTGCAAACTGCTTTTAATGATGCACTTGTATGTGATTTACTATTGTTGGATGCTTAGAGGATTTGAGAGCATACTTTGCTTTCTTTAGATATCTAAGCAGTCTTTCTCAACTTGAGGCAAATTTTCATATGGTCAACACTGCCATTGTGAAAAAAATGCTTGGAGAAATAACATTTTAGAAAGAACTTTTTTGTTTTAAAAAGATAACATAGAATTTGATGAAGAAGAGAGAGGAATATGATGCAAACAGCAGAAACTTTTTATAAGTAATAATTTTTTTAAAATTCAGATTCATCTTTTATCTTACATAGAATGATCTAAATATAATATTCATTATTACTTATGTACTATAGTTATGTGTCAGAATAGTTCATTTGCTTATTGGAAAGTTAAAAACAATGTGATGTCAGAGGAGATTTATCTTCATTCTTCTCCAATAGAAAGACTTTGTTTTCAATTATTATCTATACAGTTATCTATACATTCACTTAAACAGACACAGAGAACAAAATTTTATGCTAGTTTTATTAAAAGTGAACTCAATTCAGGGAAAAAAGCCACAAACTTTTAAGCAGATTCTTTAAAATAAGCCTGTTCTTGATATATATTTGATATGTGTTAATTTGGACAGGGATGATTCATGAAATGAGACCTTAATTATTTTAACAGAAGTCTTGACGTCTTATTTTTTGTTTTTTCATTTGCTACTTTTGTACCACATATAAAAAACTTAATATTTCAGGAAATATTACTGTATAGAGACTATAAAACTAGAAAAAAAGCTTTAGGCTTGCCCCTGAACAGAAAATCTCACCAAGACGTGTATGTTGCTGGTTTGATGTATAAGAATTGATAAAATCACATTATGGTTGCCTGCCTGGCACTTACTCTACTTGTTGCTGGTTTGGAGGTGGTGGAGGATTGCACTGGGCACTGGGATAGTTGTGGTTCCCTCAGACTTGCTGCTCTTGTGCTGTCAGGCTAGCAAGGTGCATGGCTATGCTACCAAGCACACTGGGAAGAAGCCAGCAAGTCTTCTCAGGACTCCAATGGGGTTTTTAGAGGCTGGAAAAGAGCCTATTGTTCCATCTTGAAAAATAAAGGTTGATGAGGCTGCAGATCAATTAGCAGAGCACATACCAATTAAAAAACTTCAATCTAGGTATAGTACATTACCCGAAAAACAGGGATAATCAAGCCCTAGTCCTATTCCCTTTCCTATTTTATAGGCTTTTCAAAATTAGGAGAAAATCACTGAAGCATTCAGCGGTAGGTAGGTATTTTGAGAGGGCTTTATTTTATATATTGTTTTTAATTTTGTGAAATTGAACTTGGAATTAGGAATGGTACTGATGCAAAATCCTATACCTGGGACTGAGACCATGATGAGTTTCAAATGTAAACGTGGGTTCCAACCTAACAGCTGTTCCCTATAAAATATAGTTTCAAATTTCATGAAAACAAATTTTAAATACAAATTTCTTCCATTAAGGGAATTTAAAAAATAGACATAGTTTATGGGGGTTGAGGTTATTTTTGGTTTTGGGTGACTTTTTCTTGGCAGACTAATTACTCCATTTTTAACTGTTTTCCCAGAATTCCCTGTAGTCTTTGGGTAAAGAAGTACTAGATGAAAATGCCCCCTTTAAGCATTGAAAGCCTATAATAAGGTCTCCCTGCACATCCTCTTCTCCACAACCACAGCTCTCTCAGCCTGTCCTCATAGAACAGGTGTTCTATCCCTCTGATTATTTTCATGCCCCTTTCTTGGCACTGCTCTAACAGGTCCATGTCTTTCTTATATCAGAGATCCCAGAGCCGTACACAGTACTCCAGGTGGGGGTCTCACCAGAGCAGAGTAGAAGGCCAGAATCACCTCCCTCAACCTGATGGCCATGCTTTTTTTCATGCACCCCATGATACAGTTGGCTTTCTAGGCTGTGAGCGCACACTGTCAGCTCATGTCCAACTTTTCATCCACCAGTGTTCCCAAGTCCTGTTCAGCCGGGCTATTTTCAAACCATTCATCCCGCAGCCTATATTTACATTGGGGATTGCCCTAATCCAAATGTCAACACCTGATACTCTTCAGGCAGTGGCTAGTTTTCCATGTTCCCAAAAATTATGTAAATGTAGAACACGTACAGAAAACAACACAGTGTCATACTGATAACATATTCATAATATAACATAACATATAACATATTCCAATAAAGAGGGTATAACCACTTGGCTGCATAACCACATGACCTCAGGAAAATCTGAAAAACCATAGTTAGTATATAAAGGTGTGGTGTGGTGTCCTGTGCCTGAATCTGATTTACACTGATTTACTTGGCCATAAGTATACAATCAATATTTTAGCAACCTGGTGCTGTTACATCAATTCTACTAAATTGTAATAATTGGCAATTCTGAGGAAGTGTGATACTCATTGTAGTACTCAATGGTGTGCACTGGACATGAAAATAAACAAAAATTATAATTCAAATCCTCCTCACCTGCCCTCTCTGATAAACAGCATGAGAAACATGGTTCTGATTTACTACATGTTCCTATTATATATAAATGAACATATAATTTATCTGTTTAAGTTAATGATAGTGTAAATTTTGGGGTATTGTAATTGTCACTATATATAATTATATATAATTCTGTAAATATCTGTAATTTACTGTGTAGATAGCTATATGTATAACTATGTGTACTACATATGTTGTATTCCCATATTCTACCTATACTGTTCATGTTGTGCTGTGCTTAGTGTGTGTCTGTTACTAGACTGAGGAACACTGAATATAGTGAAAAATGACAGTTAAATTATAATACAGAAGCTCTGAAAATGCAAAGTGCCAGTTTTGACACGCCAATAAAATGTGTATAAGTTAATAAATTATAGAGCACTGGTTCTAGCTCTATCTAGGAGCAGTATCACTGCATTAAATAGTCTTATTCTTTCTGATCACACAAACTTAATAAGACTGGGCTTTCACATAAGGGAAAGAGTAAACCGTATTAGTTATGTGGTGTATTGCCTTTTTTTTTAGATGGGATGTAAGACAAGACCTTGTTTTATAACTTCCAAAGCTGCTATGGCACTTTATGGTCCATGTCTGTCACAGTTTGAAGTAAAACCAAACCAATTTTGTGTTCTAGAATTTTACATTTTAGCTAGGCCTCTAACTTTCTGAAATTAATGCCATATTGTGGAGCAAACTGTTCATTCTCAGGATGATAAGGACAAAGCCTGTGCTAAATGACAAGGGATGGTGTGCAGAGAGGCCCTTGCTCATACTTATTTCTATAACAACCAAGGTCAGTCAATTTTCATTATTTGCCCCTAATAGGGTCAGAAACAGAAAGGACAGGTGACCCAAACCTGGTCAACTGGGGTATTCCATCCCATTTTCCCCACGCTCAGTATAAAAGCTGAGGGATCAAAGGATCAGGGTGCTTCCTGCACTGGCCAATGTCCGAAGAGGACTCTGCTCATCTGCCTTTGTTCTTGGTCTGTGTGTTCTTGACTCCAGAGCTGGAATTCAGTTCTCATCCATTGATAAGTCCAGTCTGGGACTTCCCCAGTGCCTGTCGGTGATGGAACTGTCATCCTGGGAGCTTGATACGGTTTTGTATATATTGTATCTATTTCATTATTTTCTTCTTTTTTATTTTAATATTAATTCTTCATTAAAGTAGTTTAGTTCATTCTAAACTTCTGAATCTCCTTATCTCTTTCTCTCCTCTTTTTTTTAAATTTTTTTTGGGGGGGGCAGGGAGGGAAAGGGCCATTTGTCAGTTCGGTTGTGGTGATTTCGGCTGAAACCTCAACAATGTCAAAATACCAAAATTAGACAGGCAACTACTGTAGGTCTCATTTATCTGAGAATATCAATTCACATTGCAGCTTCTACCTAAAACTAAGCCCTATGGTTTTAGGTTCCTTAAAAGTTATATTAATTGAAAAAAGGTAATAAAAATCTTGTATGTCTTCTACCTCACACAACTCAAGTGGTTTAGTTTAAATGTAGTAATTAATATTTATAATACCCTTGGAGATTGTTTGATGAAACATGGAATACAGTAGCAGCCAATGACCATTGCTGAAACTTTTCTCTTAATTTGGCTAATAACATTCTTCTTTGGTTTTAAATTCAGAAAAAGCAAATGTAGATGAAGTGATGAAGTATGCTTGACTTCTTGCCATTAGAAAATCAGTTGTCATCCACGTCATCATTAAGAGAGATTACAAAATATGGACTTTATGGATATTTATTGGTAAAAAAGAAAAATCAAGCAATTAGAAATGAGGTACAGTGAAGACAATTATAGAATCATAGAATCATTTAGTTTTGAAAGGACCATCAACTTCAAGCATCAACCTAGCACTGCCAAGTCCACCACTAAGTTATGTCCCCAGGTGCCACATCTACACATCTTTTAAATAACTCTGGGGATGGCCACACTGCCAATTCCTTGTTCCAGTGCTTGATACTGCTCTCAGAAAAGAATTTTTTCCTAGTATGCAAACTAAACCTCCCCTGGTGCAACTTGAAGCTGTTTCCTCTTATCCTATTTTTACTTGGGAGAAGAGACTGACACCTCCCCCAGCTACAGTCTCCTTTAAGGTAGCTATAGAGAGTGATAACGTCTCGCCTCAGCCTCCTTTTCTCCAGATTAAACAACCCCAGCTCCCTCAGCTGCTCCTCAGATGACTCGTGCTCTTGACCCCTCACCAGCTTTATTGCCCTTCTGTGGACATGCTCCCGCACCTCAACGTTCGTCTTCTAGTGAGAGGTGCAAAACTGAACTCAGCACTTGAGTTGTGTCCCAAGCAGTGACAAGTATGGTGGGGGATGACAATCACTTCCCTATTCCTGCTGGCCACCCTATTCCTGATACAAGCCAGGATATGCAGTTGGCTTTCTTGGCTGCCTGAACACACTGCTGGCTCATATTCAGCCTGCAGCTGACCAGCTCCCACAGGTCCTTTTCTGCCAGGCAGCTTTCCAGCCACTTTTCCCCAAGCCAGTAGCATTGCATGGGGTTGTTGTGACCCAAGTATGGAATCCAACACTTGGCCTGGTTGAATGTCATACAGTTGGCCTCAACCCATCTACGAGCTACCTCTGTAGAGCCTTCCTACCCTCAAGCAGATCAACATTCCTACCCAACTTGGTATCATCTGCAAACTTACTGAAGGTGCACTAGATCCCATTGTGCAGGTCATTGATAAAGATATTAAATAGAACCAACACCAATACTGAGCCCTGGGGAGCACCGTTTGTGACTGGCCTTCAACTGGATTTAACTAAATTCACCACAACAATTTGGGACAGATTTTTACCCAGCAAAATATACACCCATCCGAGTCATGAGCACCAAGTTTCTCCAGTAGTATGCTGCGGGAAACAATGTTAAAGGCTTTGCTAAACTCTAGGTAGACAACATCCACAGCCTTTCCCTCATCCACTAAGCAACTCATCTTGTCATACAAGGTTATCCAAGCAGAACTTGCTTTCATAAACCCATGCTGACTGTGTCTGATCACCTCGTTATGCTGTATGTGTCTTATGATGGCACAGAAGATGGTCTGCTCCATAATCTTCCACGGCACCAAGTTTTTTTCTCATCTGCCTCAGAATAGATGGTACTTGAAGACATTTGTACTTCAGTGGTGTTGTACCAGGTGAAGAAAGATTTGTTCAGAAGCAATAAGGATCCCTAATTAATCCTGTGGTTGCAGGAATCTTTCAGATCCAATGAGCTACTGCAGACACTATACAGGATAAGTTACTTTACCATTGGATCTCCCTAGACAGCTTGGGTTATTTTCCTGCATTGGACCTCAGAGACTGACATCATCTTGATTCATGCTATAGCAGCATGGGTTTAACCACAGTCCTCACTTCTAGAGAATATGTTCTATTAAAATGCACCAGTTTAGCAATGAAAAAGATTGGATTTGGGCCTTAGCTGGCTCCTTGGCCCTGAGACGTCTAAGCAAAAGTACACAAATATACAAAAATTGAAGCTAACAAATGGGGCAATCAGAGAGAATATGGTGACTTATAAATAAACAACAGCAAAGCTCCTGAAGAAAACTCTACCCATGAATAGCTAACAAAAATAACGTTTTAAGAAAGAGCAAGAAAAGTATAAAGTTGCCAAAAAGAATAATTCAAAAGTTACCATAATTTGCCTGCTTATGCATATGTATTAAGTATTATATGAAATCTATACATTTTCACAATTTCCCCCCACACTCTCATATTATTTAGTACACAGAATAGATGGTGTTTACTTAATGAGTAGCTATTCAAGGTTTTGTTTCCCCTACGTGGCCCCCGGCTTTATTTATTATGTAGAAGTTAAATCTGCACTAAAGATGGAATTATTAATTTTCTCATGGTCTAAGCCACTCTCAAAAGAAGTACCTGAATGCTCTACAAACGTAATCAGTTTTTTAATCTATTGCCTTCTTTTGGATGGTCTTGAGAAGGCTTCTCATCTGCAACAAAAGTATTATTTTAGTTTTGATTTTACATCACAAATTACCAAGCCAAGTAAGGGAGAGAGTGTACAAATTTTCAGTTTTCATAATGAAACCTGTAAAAGTAGAAAAATCTGGAAAGAGTGAGGTGCATGAGGTCATTCTCTTTGTGAAATGCTTGTCAGGGAATGAAGCAAGTATCAGGCAGGGTTAAAAAAAGGAGATGCAATCAATCTTCCCATTGATTTATATTTATCTTTATCTAATTTGGTATATAATTTAGGTTTAAATCCATCTACCATCTACTGCTACAATTTTCATCCGCTGGAAATTAAAATCCAGTTGTTTACCTCATGCTGAATTATTCTATTTACAGTTACTTCATTTATGATTAATCAGAAATTGCAATTGAGTGAGCTAGATATATTCATTGATAATGCACATTAATGGAGACTACTAATCTGAGGCTACAGATTTTAATGACCTCAAACTCCCTCACTGTGTATGAGCAGATATTTTGCTTCCAAACAGTTGGGTTTTTTTACCTCATTTCCTGCTCAACTCTGTAATTGGCTACTCAATTCCTAATTAATATTAATGACTCAGTTTACCCTGAAGAAAATATTCATCAAAGTAAAGGCTACCAATTGCACATTTATTAAATTCACACTACTGTAAATATTTGAGAAGATACTTCAAAAACATAAATAACATTAAACTAGCTACATAACCTTCCTCCTTCAGTTTTTCCATGTCCTATACAAAAGCTGTCTGCTGTGTATGTAAGAACGTATTTAATCTTGTATCTTAGCCACCATCAAAGCACACTCATGAAATTCACTTTTTAATTCTGTATTTTTGAGAACTAAAATTGTAGATGTAAATTAAAATAGTCATAAGATGGAAGGAAGAATTGATTTGTGACATAAATTTAAAAGGATTAAGGAAAATATCTTACTTGAGTTGTGCATGTTTTCTTCATTAAATATCATGTTGAAATAACATGTACTGCCGAATCCAGAACTTGTCCAGCATGAGTCAGTACCAACTGCAGAAACAAACATGAAAATAAACAAAATCTTTAAATTCAGCAATCTTCAACTTTCCTGGAATTCTCAGTCCTGAGTTAGAGAAGTTTTCCAGACAGGCTATAGAAAACATGTTTAAAAACAAGATCCATGTGTCAGTGTGAAGGCTGCCTGTCCAAGTAAGCAGGAAATGCTGAAGAAAATCCCACAGTTTATACATATTTAAATGTTCTTGGTACTCAGGTACTCATAAATATTAATGTCAGACATCTGTATATACCAGGATATGCATTGGTGAAGCATTTCCAGAAGTTCTATGTCCCAATCAAGCCTCACTGTTACCAGAAAGCAAAAGGATGATTTTTTCTGTCAATCCATGCATCGAGGACACAGACATCTGTTCAGGCCTATCAACTGCCTAACTTATAACAGAGACATGGACTCCAAACCTGACACAAAGGTTTAGGTCATTTCGGTCATACCCAGAGGTGTGAATTTACTCATTTTCAGAATATAGCCCTGGAGTTGTACAGGAAGAGAGGTGTGATCTAAAAAGAATCATGAATGATGAATAGTGGGAATCAGATGTGTGAAGACTCACATCAAGGACAATGAGAAAAATGTCACTGTGTCAGAAAATGTTTTTCTCCAAAAGCAAGAGGTGTTTGGAGAAGGTAGTAACAAGGGAGGTAAGAACTGCAGACACGGCCCAATTTTTTTTAGACTATCAACTAAAGCCAAAAAGGGCAGGGATTACAATGTTTTTTTTAAAAAAAAAAAAGCTGCAGGAAGTAGTCTGCACCCATAAGGAATATTAAGGTTGTAGAGAAGGGGGTGCTACCAGCGCAGCTGCCTGGGATAGCAGGAGAGAAAGTGCTTGCAACACCCACACAGCATCTCAGAATGTCAGTGTGATGTCTGCTCGTCTCTCCTTTGTCCAGCTCAGGGTCATCCCTGGAAAAAACACTCCCTGTTTCAAGCACAGAACTAATTACTTCTGCATTGCTGGACAGAGAAAGGAGCAAAATGTCCAATTGCTTCTGGAGTCTTGGGAGGAGCAAAGTCTCAACAATATCCCTCTGCATCTGCCAGAGTGACAGGCCACTTTATAAGCTTCAACACTGATTAGCTGCTATGGGTATTTTTTCTCTCTGTGTGAACATAAGTACTGGCTGATTCCAAGCAAGGAACTGAAGAATTATATCTATTTACTGTCAGTATATATTTCCTCTTGCTCTTTCCAGGAAAGACTAATTTGCAATGCACAGGCAATCATTTTTGTCGAGTGGCCTTATTATGATTATTATTTGTTGCACACTGTTCTCAACACATTTATGCTAAGATTGGGCCTACCTAAATGACCTTGCAGTACATGAAATCACTTGACACCTAGAAAGGAAAGTCCTTTTTCTTTTTGATGAGTGGATTGGATATTTCTGAACAATTAATTATAGACATCTATATTTTCCAACCTTACTCTGCAGAGAAGCTTCTGGTTTTATCAATAACATTTAGGCACTTCACTGGAACAAATTAGAAATTTATTTGTCAACTGTATACTTTTATTGTAATTTTGGTATGCTCACCAAAGATAGTTTTATATTATAAATTCTTAAAAAATATTGCTCTTATTTTATCAATAATTGGAAAAAAAAATAGTGATCTGTTTCTGGCTAATTACAGAAAACCAAATGCCAAAAATAATATAAGAATGATAAATAGAGGAAAATCAAGGATGTAAACAATAGAATGCCTTTTGAATTCTGACTGAGTTTCTCCTACATCCAGTTGGTATCAGTGAAGTTACTGATTTCAAAAGGTCTTGACCAGTATCCTAAAAACCTTGCAGCAGAACACTCTAAAATTGCAAATACAAATATGAAAAAAATAAAGGAGTTGGAAAAAACTTTGCGCACATTAATGTACTTAAAGAAAACTGTGCTTCCCCTTATGACCTTAGCCAGCATAAAAATTCATGTATATTTATAGCCCACTAGAAAGCCGTAGCAGCAGCAAGGCTCAATTCATGGTGTAATAGTATAACTTGCTAATAGCAACATCTATACCTGGTCGAGACTTAATTGTGTCCCTCTAGGTATGGGGGCCTTGTTTGAACACATTCTGATTGTCCTTCACTGCCTATGCCTGGAGCTATTCCAAGCTCATTCCACTTCATACATTGTCTAAAAATAAACTCTATTTCACTTCATTCATGTAAAAGCACTTACAATTGCTATGCTCAGGTTGGGGATTTAGTAATGTGAAATACTACAGGTACAGTGTAGTTGCTTTCCAGATAGCCTCTAGGTACAATTCTGGAATGAAGCAATTAACTACCTATATAATTATGCTGAGTATATTTATAGTGCAGTGAAACTTTCCTTACAAACACACATAATCCAGGTGACTTTAGTGTTTTAGTAGAGTGGACCTTACTGTCCTGTGGTGCTTATCTCACATGAAGAACATATATAGGATAGGCTACCAGTGCTGCTATTTTAAAATCTCATTTCTTTGCATTTATAGAATGTCTTGAGACTACTAATAAGTTATGCTCCAATTGGCATATTAAGCTTACAAGTATTAAGAATTTCCTTCCCAAGGAGTTCTGAGACAAAAGAGAACAGGTGAACAGGAGGGGGTGTACCCTCTCTGTAAAGGACCAGTTGGAGTACCTGCAGCTCTGCCTGGGGATGAATGAGGAGTCTACAGAATGCTCATGGGTCAGGATTAAAGGTAAGGCAGGGACAGGTGAAGTTCCATTGGGGGTTTGCTACAGGCCACCTGACCATGAAGACTGAGTGGATGAGGCCTTCTAGAGACAGAAAGGAGCAACCTCATGTTCACAAGCCCTGGTCCTCATGGGGGACTTCAACTACCCCAATATCTGTTGGAAGGACAATAAAGTAAGACATAAGCAATGCAGGAGGTCCCAGAAATGTGTTGATGATTTTTTGTTAACTTTTCCAATATATGAATAATTTACATAAAATCCACTTTGGGCAGATTCTCCCTTTTTCTCACACTTGGGAAACTATTTATAAAGGAATTGGGGAACATCAATCTTACCAAACCAGAAAAGCAGAGATACATACACACTTGCTACATTGGACACACAGCGTGCTCAAGAGGTGTGATGTTGAACATATATGGATGGTGGAATCTCCAGGTTGAAAAATAACATCAAATTCTTTCAAGAAACTGGAAGAAAAGAGGTGGAAAAGAGAAAAAAGTAAAAAGAGGGGGGAAAAATATGCAATAAAAATACCTTCTACTGCCTTAATACATAAAAAGATGATTTTCCTATCAGTTGCACAGGTACAAATCTCAGCTGTTCTTGAAATTGCAGGACTGTAACTGGCAGCAAAATTTTGTCCATCAAAAATAGTTATAGTTTGTATTGTAGCCATCTTACAACAAGCACTGTCCTTTGTAAACAACCCTATGAGATTGAATGTTGTCTCACTGCTTTTTATCAGAGAACAGCAGCCTGCCAGAGCTCTCTGCAGTTTCCCAGGGGTGCCTGCAGACATTACAGGACATGAGCAGGTCAAGGCACATTAAAACATGAGAATATCCCAGGCATATCACACCTGGAATTTACCTTTAATTGTTCTTTTCAGTCAGATGCTCTTGTGTAAGTTCAACTTCATGCATACCCGCCAGCAGTTTGTAGAGTAAAAAATAAATATTTTCCAGTGATGAATAGTAAATCCAAATAAGATAACCTGGAACTACAACTACATCAAGAATTTCTTACTATTTCTGCTGATGGGGAGGAACATAGAAAAAGGAACTGTAATACCACTTAAAAGGGAAATAAGCAGGACCATGCAATAGCTAAGACTATTTTTCCAAGTATTTAATTGGGTTTTGTAAGCCTTAATGTGTCTGGACATATTTAAATGTCCTGTTTAAGGCCTGTTTCTGTGCAGGTCTTTACAAACTGTGTCTACTTGTAAGATTTTCAAAAGTGCTTAGGCAATATAGGACCCTCATTTTTGAAACAGATTTAAGCTGAGATTTAGAAAAAATGCATAGGTGTCTAAAAGGCCATAAATGAATTTTTGACAGGATCGTTTCATTGAGGTCATTAGTGTAAATGACAATGCGAAAGAGCATTCACATCCCACTCCACTCCTGAATATCCCTGGGAAGAAAACACAACTGAAGGTGTTGAAAGAATGAAGCACTGAAAAGGTGAAGGGAATCAGACTAGAGGGTTGAGGTAGGTGAAAAATATTTTAGGTTATGAATGCTGCTGAGTAGTATATAGTTTTGTGTGTATGTGTGTGCACATATCTGAAACTAAACATTTGAACTTCCAAGCATAAAACTGCTGCCTTCCACCTACAACTGATGCAGGCTGGTTGTGAATTTTCATAACACCTGTACATATAGAAGTGGCACACACTGAATCATTTAGTCAGCAAGAGATGTGAGTCAGGACCACCAGTTAGGAGATGGATCATATGTTGTGCTTCTGCAAACAGAGTCTTCAAATGGAGAAAAAACAGTCTAGAATGTGAGGAGAAGATCCAGGAGAAGCAGAAGACCTAGAAATGCATCAACAAACATCATGTGATGCTTGAGATCCACAGCTGCGGGCAACTTCTCAACAGACACCTGACATGACTCTGTCTACTTCCCCAGCAATGGAAAACCAAAACTTGAGTGAATGGGGCTTTGGAAAGTGTGTCAGTGTGTGAAAAAATCAAGAAGATCAAAAGCCCTAAGCTTGGAAGTTCTTAAATAAATCTCCGTATTCAAATCCATACAGGTTTCTGTACAGATTCATTCTGTCTCACCCATGATAAGGGTCCAACCATGAAGAATTGTCTATGATCACTAGGCCTTGCATCATGTCCTGATAAATATTTTCAGTCTTGATGGGTGATAAACACCCCCAGCAAAGTCAATCTTTGCTTGGTGCCAGTGTGAGGTCTGTTTCTGACATTGGCATAACTGAATACAATTCTATCACTATTTCGGTTAGTGGTACTATTTTGAGATTATTGCATTCAGCTGCAGAAAAAAAATTCAATCTATTCAGGTGGTTTGGACTGGAGAAGCAACAGGAAATCAGTTTCATATTTATATGGCTTGTTTAATGTTTTTTTTTTTTTAGTTGGGTGGTGTTCAGCTATGGTTTTTATTTGAAGCTTAACAGGTTAAATTACCCGCAAACCAAATTCTTATAAAAAGATCAGATCTTGAGATTCAAAACTGGACTTTTGAACAACTCTGTTGCTCTCTTTAGCTTATCCTCTGAAATTTCTACCCTCTGTATGGTTTCCATAATTGTAACGTTCAATCATCTCATAGGCATTATTTCAGTGTCTTATTAACTGAAATTATGCCTCCATTCACATGTGATAATGGTTCCGATTTGGATTCAAACACTTCACAGCAGTAGCAGCAACAGAAGTACGTTATAATTATTTTGCAATCCCTTTGTCGCTATCATTTTATACCTCATCCCTGCATGCTCTTTTTGTCCATACATATCCCATAATATACACTTAGTATTAGAATCCAGGAAACAACTATGGAATGGGAGTCATGTTAAAGTCATGTGTTTTGACCTATGTGTTTTGTTATCACCAAAACCACTTAACTGGAGTTTTTAATTTCGTCAGTCATTCGTTTGGGGTTAGATCCTCTCAGCTGCACTAGGTTTATGCCTGATACAGTTCAGAAGGAGCAAATGAGGTACAAACTCACTCAGAACTGACTGTTTTATTGTCCTGGCATGCTTTCTCTTTTCCTTTTAGCAAAGAAGAGTATATACTTTAGATCAACAATTTAGCTTTATGCCACATAAAAATCTACATGTTAAGTCACATGCCTTGTATGACTAAAAAGGAGCTAGAAAACCCCTGAGAAATTATGAAACCTGCTGAGTATTCCCATAACAACTAGGACAAATGCTGGTCTCTAAATGTTTCAGGGAAGGTAACTCCACTTAGCTTTATCCTGAGTCTCAGAAACTTAACCAAGAGCTCTTACATTGAAATCTTATTGAACTTGGACCAATTCCTTTCCCAACATCTGTAAAGAATGACTGACTTTTTTTTACTTACTAGGTTACTATTCCTTCTTTGATTTTTTTTTTTAAAAAACCAAACCAAACCAAACCCCTTTGTATTTTTCTAATGAGATGTGTTTTCCATAATTCTTCTGTGTTTCTTGTTAGTTTCTTCTGTGTTTTCATCCTCTGGGATGTATGATTCATATACATATTTTTTACAGTGGCCAGCATTGGAAGCATATTTCAATAATTGTCTAACTAGGTCCTAAAGAATAGATATTTTACCTTTTCACACCTTACCCCAGTATTAGATTTTTATTCACACAGAATGAGGTTTTTCATTTTGGCAATAGCACTGCAACGTTGACTGTTATTTGGCTACCTATCTGCTTTAAGGTCCAGATCCCTTTTTTCTCCATTATATAGCCTTTCTGTTTTATATTTCTATATTTTGTTTCTCTTTCCTAGTGGAAAGCTTTCTGTGTTTTCTTTATTAATTTAATTCTTTTAATTCTGGACCTCATCTTTTAAGTGGCCAGTTTTAGTTTTAACCTCTGACCCTTTCTTCTGATGAAATACTGTCAAAATATTCCACAAGACAGAGAGAAATCTGCACAAACGCTAACTGACATGGTGTATATACCCACTTTATTACCTGTATGTAGCTATGGTATTCCTCAAGGTAATTCCCAGGAGCAGACAAACACTGACAAATCATACATGGTATTTATAATCTCAGAACACTTTTTATGCATAAAGCTTAATGGAAATTAGTTCTAGTTCTTGTCATCAGTCTCCTTTGTTGTTTGATTAGGTTATGCTTACACTATACAGAAAACACCTTTCTGTCACAGCTAACAAATGCCATACTTACGGCTGCTGCGTCTGCTATCCTTTACTTCAGAGGTAAATCCCCCTACTATCATGCAGGGGATCATTTTGTATTTCTGCAGTGCTGTGAGTGGGAGAGTCAATATAGGCATAGGCATAAATTGCTATCACTGCCAAGATCTGTCTAAAAATAAAAGGTGTTAAGCTAGTAACTCTGCAGGTACCTACTCTTTGCAATAAGAAAAAGCAAAGCCAGTATTTGCAATATGTGGTCATATGGGCAATATAATTGGTCCACAGTTGATTTAAATTTAATCTCAAAGTCAAAAGCATGAAATATATCTCTTTTGACAATTAAATTAGCACATACCTGAAATGTTTTATCCTGACCTGATGCAGATAGAGTACATTCATTGATTTTGCTGGAAAACATCCAAGATCTGAGGGGCATTGATGCTTACTAAAATTAATGGGAATTGCTGATGTTCTTGGAAACAAACCCTGTAGTGTTGCATTATTTTAACTTGCTACTTTTTTCCTTTTTAATGTGATAGCTATTTTTATTATAAGGTCCAGCAGAAGGACAATATTTTGCAATGCAACAAAATGTCATCTTTTTGTGACAGCCACTTTAGTGAGAACCACTTTTTCTCTGAGAAAGTTATTCTATAATATATTGAACAAGATATAACCACTTTCAAGGAACTGATAAGGAAACTGTGAAGTATCACCAGGAAAGTATTTTTCAACATTGTAATTTATAGTATTTGATGTATACTCTGGTTTTACCAAAGTTGAAAAAAATCCTCAGAAATTTTTTCCAGAAGAGCAGAAGAGAGTGTTATTACCAATAATGAAGCATTGTTTTAAAGTTTCTTAATCTAATGCATGTGCATATATTTTAATATTAGATCAAAATGTAGCTTTTGGGTAGAGAAACACTGAACAGAGATGAAAATCTCTGAGCATTATTTATGTAGCAATGTGTAAGCACAGTTATGAATGAGCCAACCATGGCCCTTCCAGGGGATGGATCAGTCTAAAATGCAGATTTGTAGAGAACCACTTCAGAAATGGGTACCCAGACATCAGTCTCTTCTAGTCGCCTAGGCAGAAACATTGCTGAAGGTGACCAAATAGCCATTCCACCTCTGCTACACAGCGGTGTCAGCTCAGCTCAGCTCTTACCACAGGCAGAGGCTGATGCAGTTGTAAAAAAAAAAACCTTTTCCCATTTAAGGCAAATTTCATTCTCTTCTGATCAGCAGCAAGGGGAGTAGTTAGTGCTCATCAGACTTTGGAGTTTTAAAGGTAAAGACCTTTTTCTGGCCTTATGCAGCTTATCTTGGATTCCATATATTAGTACTTAAAAGTCCATTAATCCTAACTGAATGTGCTTTACTAGAAACTTTGAAATAAAAAGACAGGTTAGCTGCTGAACAAACCATAGGGTATCCACTTCTTACCTAATATTCCCCCTGACATTTCAGTATCCAGCCTCTCTCAAACAGTGTGGCTGTGGCAGCGGAGATAGGGAGATACGGAGCGACTGGTTCACCTCTGACATTTATTTTGAGTCTTGAAAACAATATTATGCATTTACAGTACAGTCATTTTTCAAATTGAATTTATCCTTGTGGACTTTTCCAGCTTTCTTCTTATCAGGTGATAAGGCTGTTCTGAGTTTTGCTCACATTTATTTTCCAATCATGCTTCATAACCACTTGAAGTTCTTCCATTCAGGAAGAAGAGTTTTTTGTTAGGTCACATGAAGCAGTCCATCTCGCCGTGCTGTGCATTGCAGGAAAAGCCAGGAAATGATTCAAGTCACTGATACTCTAGTTTAGCAGACCAGCACTGAAAAATGAAAAGATTATTAGCGCATTAAATTTAGCATAGTGTTGAAATAAGTGTGCATACAGTATGTGAGGAAAATTCAGCCGACTAATAAAAAATAAATAATTTGATTTTCTATAAATTCCTTCAAATTATCAGTTGGTTTTCCCAGAGAGCAATTTCTTCTGTTAATCCACAGCCACTATCAGCAGCAGACATATGATTCATTCAGCTACTGTTTTTCTGTTACTGCTTTCGATTAATTCTGCACATTAATTTACCAAAAAAATTCAAAATATGCAAGGAGAAGGCACCCCGATGTTGTGAAACTTTGCACAAAAATATATGAGATACACAAAATCCATTCTGTATTATGTTGAATATATTACCTAATACAATACAATAATAATATATTACAACTGCAGAAGTAGTAAGAACTCTGATTTCACGTGTAAAGAAGCTATGAAAGTCTTATTAAACAAGGGAACCTGCTGTAGTTTGCTAGTGTCTTACTTTATTGATTTTTAACTTTCACGGAAAGTGTCATCTTAGAACAAGAGTTTTTTTGTGGTGACAGAGTGCTTTCTCAAAACTTTCATCCCTTTTTCTTCCAGTGCTATTTTCTGTGGCAGTTTTTCTAATTATTGGACATAAATCCACAGCAAACTGTATACCATTTCCTGTAGCAGCAGTGTGCTATGACAAGAGGTGAAAAAACCATCTGTGCAATATTAATGCTACCCTATATAGCATATGCAAATTATACAGTAAGTGAAGCAAATGTATGTACTGTTTGGGCAAATGATTTATGAACATGTTTTGTGGCCTAATGTTGACATTAAAACCCAATAAATTAAAGTGTGAATATATTTTGAGTAACGGTAAATCTCTGGAATATACCTTTCACTTGAAGGATTTTTAATTGCTTGCTTGAACCTAAAACCTATTATTTACAGATTAAAAAAGAATTCTGTAATTCTGTCTACATTTTGTGAAGCATGTTGTAGATGTTAATTGTTTTAGTAGATCAACTGTATGTCTCATGTCACTCATGAAAACAAAATTATTCCAAGCCCTGAAACTGAAGACCAGAAAGCCCCATGCCTCCTAGCCCCTTGTCTGGATTCTTAGGTAAACTATTGTTCTTCCTATAAAGAGTCTATGTTATCATTTTAGTGTGGTCACAAAGAGAAATCAATCAATTTACAAGCTTTTTCATACTAAAACAGTTATTTATAACTCCTGCTTTTAACAGGTTAAAATTATTTTAACAAAGATTTTAACAACGTTAATTGCTGTACAGCACCTTACACCCCAGTGCATTTCACAAGTGCACTCCCAGAAAAGTACCACACCTGGAATACAGAGACAACCTTTTTCTGAGAGCTGCAGGCATTTTAACTTGGAACACTTACTATTGAGGTCCATATATACTTTTGTTTTGCTTCTACTTCATACTCAAAGATGCTGCACTGAATGCATCTGCTCAGTCCTACTGCATAAGGGAATAAGCTCCAACAAAAATATACGGTCAGCATTTTTCCCTACTTTTCTGCAGGTCCTGTAGGCTGGATTAAAGTGTTAATAGGCAGCTTCAGTGGATAGAGTAGATGGGCTCTCCTGCTATGTGCAGAACGAGGGGGCACAGGTCCTCTAACAGCTTCTAAGATCTTTTAATGAGACACTCACAGCTTCTTTGCATGTGAAATCAGAGCTCTTACTGCTTCTCCTGCACAGCTGTACTATAATTGTGGATCTTGTATTACTCATATGTTTTTGTGCTAGGATTTCTAAGGCAGTTTTCTGATTTGAACATCCTTGAGTATAGAGATCTAAAACTCACTTCATGTACCCAAACAGCATGTGCATTTCACATATTAAAAAATAATTTGGTGGGACAGGTTGAACCAAAACAAAGTTCTGTAAGTACCATAGTTAAAACTGTTTTTCTTTTCCTGTGTTAATCTTGGGAGCCCTCCTTGGGAGCCCTAGGAATCAGAGGGCAGCAAGGAGCACAGTGTCCTGTTGGGTGGTGCGGGGCTGGCCTGATAACTGCTCAACAACTGCTGACATGGGTCATGCACAATGCTCTACTCTGCCTGGGTTTCCTTCAGGGTGAGCAATTAGACTGGGTCATAGAATCATAGAATTGCCTGGTTGGAGTCATCTGTTCAGCTACTCAAATTGATGCAATTTGCATAAAAGAAGTTATCATTGAAACCACCATATATATCTCTTTATGAAGTTCCTTGTCATACAGTCTAAAGTTTTTTTTTTCCACTTTATACACAATGAGCAGAGTACAGCATTAAGTTAGTGGAGCAAGATGAGACAGAAGATAACTAATCCCGTGATCTAGACCAACAGCTGCAATGTAAAAAACCAGTTGTTTTTCACTACTTGTAGCTTTACCACTATGTGGAAAAGATAAAAAAAGATTCCTCTTCTATCTAATGAAACAGACAGACTTTGCAGCATAGGAATTAGGGCATTCATCTAAGAGAAATGCCTTTTGGGATATGATTATTGTCAACAGATTTATGACTATTTAATGGAAAAATCAGAGCTGTCTTGCTATAAAGATGACATCCAAAGAATTTTCTATAGTAGCTGAGTGCCCTAAATACTAAGTTGAAAAGACTCCAGAAGTCCTCTTCTCTTTCTGTTTTCATGACTTTAGAAATCTTGTGCTGCAGAATAGCACAGCTTTCAAAGTTGGGATAAAGAGTGCTCTGGGTTGCAGCCAGGTGACCAGAACACTTTCAGCAAGTATTTTTTTTGTGTTTTGGATTTCTCAGCTTTAACAGAAAATGAAGCTGAAGACCAGGTTTTGTTTTTCTATCCATATAGGTAAAAATAGGTTTTGTGGTTCTTCAGAGTACCTGAGGGCCCTGAAAAAGATGGATGAATATGACACAGTGTGTATTGGAGACATTAAAATTACTGAATTAGCACCTGGAGGTTAGGCAGGACACTGTGATACTATGCTATATGATGATGTTAGACAATTGAATCCCATCCTTCCACTGGCCCAAATACTTGAATTTTATCTTTAAAAGATTCATATTCTCCACTACTTCCCCTATGTGTGCATGTTGAAAGGTGTTTGGTCTCATACATGTTCTGTGCACATCTACCAAGTCGTAAGCCTACATGGGTCACAGACGTGGCTCTGCCTTATTCCTGGACTGCATTTGGGCGACATACCTAATATTCACTTAGACAATTTATTGGCTTGTTGCATTTTTTTTCCCCCTGGCTTCTGAAAGAGGACTTTTTGACACCTGTATTGTCCCCAATATCTTCTCAGTCAAACACTCAGAGGCACTCCCAATGCAAATTTTCTAACTCATAGTTTTAATAATATAGGGGTTTTTTATTATTTAACCCTACATGATTCACAGGTACTGTTGGACTTCCTATCACTAAAAAAAACCAACATACTATACTGGAAATGACATTATATTAGTTCCTTTTTGACAGAAATATGGAATTCTGAGTGCTATGGGTATGATAGCTGATCTAGAAAAGGGATTGAACCCTCAAGATTCCTGGTAAATTTAAAGTCAGAAGGTTGCACCTTGTCTTGGTAATGTTTTTGTCACCTCGTGCTTTTTCTAAATCTTTTTAGATCATAGGACAAATGCCACAATTTTGATCTTTGTTATTAGACTATATGAACATAACCAGTTTCTTAATGTATGGTGTTAAACATTTTGTAAGGAAATTGCCTATTATGTTGTGTTGTGGTTTTCATTAATATAATGTAGCTCAGCTTCCTCTAAGATTAAAATCAAAGACGAGTAACTTTTTGCTCAGCTAGAGCACACTATTTGCTAATTCATCTGAGATCAATAATGATTAAATGAATAATTTAGTGAACCACTGTGCAGTATTTTTGGCTGCTTTATTTCCTTCCACAAACTACACTTGTTTGCAATATTATACAGCGTTTGGAGAGTTGGAGAAGAAGAAAGGGTTTTTTTCCTTTATTTTCCTTTATTTTTTTCTTAGCAAGCAGAAAACAAGTTTGTGTATTTTTCTTCTGAAAATCCTTTGGGAATTTAAAGTTTCAACATTGTTTTCTTTTAAAGACCTCTTTGGACTTTCCTTTTAGTTTTTTTCTTGATCATGGATTCTATGCTGTTCATTAAGATGCTGTTCAAATAAGTGAATATGAACAACATATATAAGGCTGCCAAACATACACTGTTTTATATATGCATAGTGAGTCTAATAAAACCAGAAAGTTGTCTTTTGTAGAAAGTCCAAAATGCCTTAAAAAATTATTTAGAACTGAGTGTGAACCAACCATTTGTGAAAAAACAGCCAAGTGACCTAAATTAGAAGGCACAGGTCTTTTCTGGTATTACCTCTGTTCAGGGTAATTTTTATTGGCAAAGATTTAAAAGATCAGTCATGTTTTAGCATTTATATCCAATGCAATAAAAAATATTTCTCAGCTAAAGTGTCATGAGTGATAGAGCTGGTATTCTCAGCTCACATGGGAAACACAACAACTTAACCAGTTCCTCTCATCTCCATAACCCAGGCCTTCCTTTTTTACTTTTGATTGAAAATTCCATTGAAGTAAAGGAAATCATGAAATCATGGAATCAACTAGGAATATCTGTCCAGTAACATTGTCCTCCCCAGAATAGTTTAATGCACTCTTTATGGAGGGCTCTCTCCAGGGAGTTATGGACTAGGAGTCTTTTTGCTCAGAAGTGAGTTGAAATTATATACCCATACTTATATTCCTATGTTTTCTTCTAATAATTAGTTTATGTGTCAAAAGGCAATGGGGACAATACCAGTTTCTGAAAGAGCTTCAGTTAATGGATGAATGAATGGATAGAAAAATTCACACAGCATTTTGACTGATCTGAAGCTTGTTCTAAGACAGATATCTCAGAGACCTCCCTGAATAAATAAATTAGGAATGATCCCTCCACTACTGTGGAGTTTTTTACTGTTTTTCTTGCAGTTATTGTGGTGACTTCTTAAGAATATCCTTTCACGATGTAGGAAATAATGCAAGTCTCCCAACTTTCATCTTCACTTAAAGGGATAAGAGATATCTTCTAATATTTGTGGCTGCAGATAATAACTAGAAAGTGATTCTTTAATGCACAAGCTAAACATCTCTTTTTTATTGTCACATTTTTAAGGGTAAACCCTTGGGAAATGTAGAAAAGAAAAGTGCATATCAGGACTGCCATTTGGGATGCTATGCTCATTTCAGGCATTTGCTGGGACATTTGATAAAAAACACAAGGGACATTTGTGTCTCTCTGGACCTCTAGGTAGGTGAAATCTGGGCAATATACTTCAGGACATCCTAAACAGTACTTGGATCCTACCTGTAGAGAAATGAACTGAATCCATCACTTAGTATAATTGGGTTGACAATTTTTTCTGATCTGTTGGATTAACTGTTTAAACTGAGGCATCATCATTTTTCTCTCCTTTATAAAAACCTGAAAAATCTGACTGAAGATTGCTTATTTCACTCTCTCCATGGTACCTAGCACCATAATCCCTATGTCCCTCCTTGATTTAGGCCACAGATACAATACATGAAGGAAAGAATCATCAGTGTGGAAATAAAGCCCTGTGTTGGTGCAAGTAGCTTTTACAGTTACTGCAATTTCTTCGATATTAAAACCTGTATTTTTTGCATTTTCCCAGACAGACAGTAGGAGGAACTGGGATCTAGTATCCTATGTTAATGTTATACTTTTTCAGTATTAAGTAGAAGGCTATTGATTTGTACAACAATGCTACATGACAGGTCATTAGCCTGTGTCAGTGAATTAAATCAACCAAAATACCTGGGATAGAGAAAATTAGTTTGGTAATACTGCTGGTATTCATAATGATGTATTGATTACATATGAACACAATAAGATATATAGTTATATCCAGTGTATTAATTTCTACATTGGTGTTCATCAGTATTTTTAATATTGGGTCTACTAATTGTCCTGTTACACTTTCTGTTTGGTGTCAGACTATAAGGACTTTTCACCATGGAAGAATTTGTTATAGTACTTTATTTTTTCACGTCTCTCTATTTGTATTCTTTTGGATTACAGAAAAGGCAGAGCTAAGGTGGCCCTGGAACTGATCCTACTGGCTACACGCTGAGCAGGACTTGTACCTACAAGGGAGATTTTTCCATGGGCTATTTATGAATGTAATGTGTCTCGGCTGCATTACTGGCAAATTATGAGTAAGCAACTTCATTTTAAACCTTGCATTACCCTTTTTGTGTAAGTGACATACTCTCTCCTTTGTGTTTACCTATCCATATTATGCATTCTTAGATATAATATGAAATGCATTTCATTTCAAAACTGAGGTACATTTTGAAGTTATGATGAAAAGAGCCCATGACATGTTTATGGTGATGATTTTTTAAAAGTCATTCACTATGCAGCTTTTCTTGAGTGTCCTACAGACATCATTTCACACAATTCAGCACTGGGCAGTATATTTGGGAGGCATTTTCATGTCCCTGAGATGGTTGGGGATTTTTGGTGTCAGATTGTTTTCTGCGTGAGGAATTCCTTACATAAAACCAGTGTTTTTCTTTCCCCAACGGCAGCACTGTCAACAACCCTATTTGTCAGTCTGACTGAGCTATTTACAAATTGCTTTAGATTTGCACATTAACATGATGCAGAATAACCTTTTACATCCAGTATCAAGAGATATATTCTTAACACAAACAACATCTAATAAATGCATCAAGGCATTTCTTATGCAACCCCTGGCAATACAGGTGATGGCAGATAGTACAGCTCCACTGGGGTAACTATAATCTTTTCATCTCTGGTTTAAAAACATTTATTTCTAATGCCTGAAAATGTCAGATATCTAACCAATACTTACAGACAGATTGATATAGGTAGACATCATAAGTGTCCTGTTTATTTAGAGAAAAATATCATAAAAATCACTGGGGAAAGGACTCTTGCATAGTGCTAAAACAATGGACTTGAACAACTACAGTGGAAAGATTCCTACATTTCTTTTAAAGAACCTAGCTTGGATAACAGAAACCATCTTTCTGTGCAACATCCAAATAGGAATAAGGCTAATTTACTTTGCTTCTTGGCAAGATATAGGAGGTATACCAAATTTTCCAGTGTGATGGTTTATTATTTAGCTCTCTCACATAAAGCTAAGTAGGTCATCACTGCACCAAACTGAAACTACACGATAGACATAATTCAGGAAAGGGATATTTTCTTAGAACGGCTGCATTATTTTTTTTTCACCTCCAGTTCCAGTAGTTGATTTAGAAAGAGATAGTATTTTTCACATTTGACCTCCTCATATCCTAAGATAGACATATGGAATGGTTAAGTGATTATAGCACATTTTCTCATGGATTACCATACTCACAGTAAGATCAAATTTGTCTCCAATGTAAAAAATATTATCTCTTATTTATTTATTTATTTATTATGAAATGGAGTGAGGACATAAAAAGCATTTCATATGCTTTATAAGTTTAGTAACAGACTCCCTAAAAATCATGGACATAATTTATGCCATAATTAATGACAGTGTTTTATCCTCCATGACAGTTGAGCAACACCTGAAAATAGTTTGCTTTCTTTAGTTTGGTAAGATGTGTCCTGAATACAATAGCAAGGCCTCAAATTATTTTTGTGTGCAATGTAATGTATAAGGATTACCAAAGGAAAGTGACATTAATTTTCAGCTCAGCACTGAGAAATGAGAGCAAGTTCACTATAAACTGTAACTTAAAACAATGATTGTCAATAAAATCAGTATGACAGACAGACAGGGGCTAGATTTCTTTTAATGTGATTTTAACTGTCTGAAAATTAAATACGTAGTTTAAATTGCTTTCTGGTTAATGGAGACAGGCAGACCAGGAAGGGCAGCATGGGTGTGGTCCCTCACAGACCAAAATATAAAAAATAAAATATAACATTTAAGGTAGATACGATGAATCATCCTGTGAAATGCCTGTAGAAATACTCATTGTCTGTGGAAGCTGGAAACGAGCAAGCTTTAATCACCTAAATGTTGGTGTCTAGTGCTGTTTAAGGCATCATTACAGGGATGACATTTATGTCACTGGATTTGTATGTAATACAGTAGTAGAAAATCAGTTAGGAAAGCTGAGAGTGTTTCAGATGTTAGTGGGTGCAAACAACTGGCAAACGGAAACAAATCACTAGCTTTTTAAAATCCAAAATCATAAAACATAGGCCTCAAAGAATAGAATAGTTAAAAAAATATCTAATAATATAGTGCCATAGATATGCCAAGATCAGATCTGGTAAACAAGAAAAGTCACAGGTCTGGGCAGCAACATAACAGTTATGTTATAAACAAGATGTAGTTTAGAATAAATAATGATGGGACATGCTGCCAATCCTCTTCTGCTCTCTTACTTGAAGATTTTTCTGTACCAAGTACCAAGTTCTGTAAAGGTCTGCAGATGCTTTATTTCATTCCAGGACTCTCAGCTTCACTGGTTAGCTTCATGGAGCAGGACAACACATGGAAATTTCTTAATCTTATGGCCAAACCAATGAAGAAACAAACCTAGCACACATAAAACATGGCTTTGTCTTTCCCTGTTTCATAGATCTGTTCCAATTCATCTCCTCTCATTCTTCTGTTGTTTCTCTCACTTTTTCATTTGCTTTCTATTCTAACTGCAGATCTACATTTTCCCTCCAGCTCTACCCAAGTCCAGAATGATCTGTGCAGGAAAGGGACCTAGTAAGAGAAGATATATAATTTCTAATTAGAAGGATGAGCTAGGACTCTGCTCAGATTTATACTTAACGCTTCAAGCATGCTTACTGAGCAGCCCAAGGTCCCTGTAGTTAAATTACAAAATTTATTTGATTCCTTGTGGTAAGGAATCCATTGATTGCTCAAAAAAATATTTTCATTTCAGCAATTATTAAAAATGAAAAAATATCACAATTACAGGAACATCCTCAACAGTATAAAGAATATTTTTGATGTTGCTAACAAACAGTAATGTCAGGAAACGTTTGGAAATAAAATTACATACTTTTACAGAATCTTCCACCTTATTCATCACAAATTCTGTAATGATTGGAGAAGTAGAATTTGAATGCCAATTTTTGCAGAGGATTAAATGAGTATGAAGAAGAACCAAATCTATTCAGGACCCTACATCCCTATTCTTACTGTTTTCTGGAGATGTAGGATATTAAGTATCATTCAGGGAATTAAAGTCAATTCAACTGTTGCACTAATAGGATTTGGAGACCCTAAACTCCCCAAAATACAGGACTGTAATTACTTGAGAGGTTGGAGGAGCTGCATTGCTGAATCAATTAAAATATATTGCCTATGACTATCAAACGTGTTTTGTATTTTTACCACTTTTAAAAAGTACAATATTTGATCGTCAAAACTCTGTCAAAACTTCAGAATAGGCCAGCTAGTAGTAGAATTCAGACGTATCTCAGTCTCACCAGGGAATTGACTTTTGCTTGCTAATTGCTTTGGTCTCCTTGATATAGCTCCTGCTGTGCTGCTTATAAGCCTGACTGATATCCTAGAAATGCCTTCTAAATGACTTCCTTATCAGTGACAAATTCTTTTAGCTCCCTGGAGGAAGAAGGAAAAGAGTTGTTTTATCCTCTTTCACTAGGATGCGAAGATTACTACTGCTTTTCCAAAAATTTACACACTGACATACCAAAATGTAGATATTATGGCAGACGCTTATTTCAATGCTGTTTTCCATGATTAAAATTGTTTACTGTGGATTCATCACTATACCATCCTCAGATCCCTTTGAGAAGATTTAGAGGCAAAAAATTAAGAAAAAAAAAATTAAAAAGCATGCATGGTATAGGTGTTGCTAATTCCTTGTTTCCCTGTTGTTTGCTTAAGGAAATGTGAAAGGAATGAAGTTGAAAAGAAATGCAGTGACAGAAGCAATTGCAATGAAAGGAAGGAAGAGGAAAATAAATAGCTATGAGGAATCTCAGGTGAGGAAATAGAAAGAAGAGAAGGAAGTAATTAAAATAAACAGTCAACAAGGTCAAAGCTGAGAAAATCTGGTTTAAATTACAGAAGCCCTTAGAGGGAAACTGCAGCTGTTCCTCATCAGCCATCCACTTCTCCCTTTATAGTGGATAGGCCTTTCTCATTTGGCCTTTGTTCTTAAAACTGTTTTAAATATTATCCAAGTCTTTCACTAATGAAGTGATCTTTTCTTTGCATTTGTTTGGTCCCTGAAGTTTTTTTGCTCTGTATTCTGTATATTTTTTGCTCCTGTATTCAGTCAAAGAATGTTGTTTGTTGTAGGAACATCCAAGTTTGAATTCTCCACAAATGATAATGGAGCTCCAACTTTGTAATAGTCTACATAATGACACTGCAAAATGTGAGTGTCTTGATTTGACAACTGGGAATATGAAAGCAAAACTTGAGGTTGAACTGAGGGATCAGAAGGTGAAGTTTTAAATTGTACTTCAAGTTGACACTGTGTTACAATATGAATGGAAGTTCTTACAGGTGTATGATGCCTTTTGCACCTTGACTAGAAGGGAGAATCTCTTTTTGGTCTTGCTGATAATGAACTGTTTTAAGAAGTGAGTAGTACTGATTATCTTCAGCAGAGGTCAGTGGTGCAGTTTATTATGAAATCAGTTTTCCCAAAAGTGCATCCAGACACAGCTTTTCAAAACTACTTTCCTAAAGCAGGTAACCCAATATTCATAACCACTTGGCTTTAAAGAGTTGTCTGAGATGACATGTTTACTGATGCAATCACTGTCTTTAGTTAAAAGGCTTTTGGGAGGTTTAAAACCCGGATACTGGGCAGAGGAGTTGTCAGTTCTTCATCCAGGTGTTTTAGAGGGGCATACTTTTGTCCAATAAACAGAAAGTGATTTTAAGAAGACCTTTCCCTTGTAGCCTAAATTGCAAATCTAAAGTTCAGTGTTACAAAGTCTTCCTCCTCTGCTCTTGGCTCTTTGAATCACATTTTCTTTCTCAACTACTGTGAAGGTTTCAGTGGACAGCTTTAGATAAAATAGGCTAAACTGCTTGCATAATACATCTCAAGAAGTAATTAGAGCATCAATTTACACCGTGATTCTAAGATAAAGTACAAGGAATTTGAAACAATGCAATATTTTTATGATAGAAATTAAGTCAGTTTATGTTTCATTGTAATCACTGCACCAAATACAGAAATAGTTGGTAAATCAAACATGATTTATATGTCAGTACTAGGATATAAGTATAGGAAATACAGACCAGATCATCTCTTTAGTTTGAGAAAGGGATCAGAAAATGCAGGTCTTAACTTTCCTTTGCAGCCTGAGAAATTGTGGTGGGCTGGAGGCTCAGCTCCACGCAGAGGTATACAAGCGGTTCTGGGAAGGATACCGGTGGGGCACTCACTCACTATTATGCTGCCTCACAATCCTTTTGGGCAATGTAAATCTTTTATGCTTGCTGAGCACAGCCAGAGCAGCCAAGCTTCAGGTATCTCACAGGGAGTAATCTGATGATACTACACACCAGAGAAAAACACGAAAGAAAATAACTAAGTAGTTCAGAACTCAGATTGCCTTCTGAACTTGAGCCACAAACGTGAGTTTGTCTAATAGTTATACATTTCCAAGATAGTTCAATTAGCTGCAGTAACAGTGCAATACTTTGTAATTATTACACAAATCCAAATAAGAACTGAATTTATCCCATAGACATCTAACACTGAAGTTCACCAATGAAAATCCTTAATAACTGTACTGAGGACAGTGAATTTGCTCCATTGTACAAGTGGCATAAAACAGCATTTATAACCTCTGCTAGAAAATATGCTGCTCTTATCTAACACTGTTCATCAGCAGGCACCTAAGCCCCTAATAGGACTGGAAGTACTACTGCCTGTATTTACAGGAGGAAAACAAATTATTTTGTCAAAGCAAGAAAGAAGCCTGTGGTATGAACAGGCCATGTTTGTAGATATGACTCATCAGTCAACAGTCCTGCCATATATGATGTCCTGTAGGCTATGCCAGCTCTGCAAACTCGCTGTTTGAGTAGAAAAGAATGACTGCAAGCACCAGAGACAGCGGTTTTTAAGAGAAAAAAATCTAAATAAAATATATTATAGTAATAAAACAAATTAGCAGCTGTTATCCTGAGGCAACAGTAATGAAGCCCTCACAAAAGAGGCTTTATTAGAAGTAGTAACAGTAATCATAAGTTCAAGTTTAACTAAGTGAGCCATTAAAAGCGGAGTGCTGAAATGAACTGAACCAAATGACAAAGTAAAACATACCTGGGGCAATGAACAGGTTTTTAATTCATTTAACTTCAATCTCTCTGGTGTCTGGCTCTAAAAAATGATGTGACAAAGGGCTTCTTGCTACATTCTAGGCTGAATGCTAAATAAATTAGTAAGAGCAGCAGTAACAGTAGTGCATAGCCTATTCATTTCCCACCATGTTAGCATCACTAGTCCTCCATGTCTTTGTGTTTTGGTTTTCCATTATTCAGAGAACAGCGCAAGCAGTCATGGACTTTCATACAGTAAAGAGATACCAGATTTCAGTCAGTCACTATTTGTCATAATAGAGGATTCTAGGGTAAAATTTAGCAGTAAAATGACATTGAAATTTTTTTGTACCAATCTCTTTCTGATTTTCTCATTCTACAGGCTGCAGCAGTTGGTATGAACCGTTGGATGTGTGCCACCCCTCTGCAGGCACATCCAGGCAGACCTGACATCTCCTGGGCACTGTACAAGCATGTCATTCAGAAGAGCCTTAGGACTACTCTAGGATGTTCCCAGAAACTGTGACCCCCAAATCAAGATGGAAAAGAAAACCAAATCAGGTTAAATTTTTCAAACTTCTCTAGACCATGACTCCCTTTAGAATTTGTATTTCAGCTTCCTCTAAGATAAAACAGCAGTTATTTTGTGGTATAATCATAACAGAACTGTTGTTTTGTTCCTATTTAGTTCCCTGATTTTAATTCAAAACTGGTCTTAGCTCCTATAATCCTGTTTTGCTTTTGTGAAAATACATTTTCTTGTGTACCAAAGACATTAATGAAAAATAGTACCAGAGAAATAAAGGTAACTATGGTTTTCAAATAGCATTTATAGAGCGACTTTAAATATTGTAAAGAGCTATTTCCATCACCAGGCATACTGAGGAAAGTTAACTAGAAAAAAATGCCATAATGACTTTCAAGGATTTACTGAAGGCAAAAATTTACATTTTATAAATGAAATTCCTTAAAAACGCTGACTTAGTTTCAAAATCATTTTTCTACTTATCTACTGAGTTTCTACTTGCTGTGCTAGAAATTGTACAGTGAGCTTTATATGAACTGTGAAAATGGATTTGTGATTTTTAAGCTGGCAAATCTAAACTGAAATAGTAGTTGCCACTTTAAAAAGAAACAAAACCAAACCCCTGCATCAACAGCTTCTGATGTTAAAACAACAATCAAAATTTGAAAAGTCACAATCTGATTATTACAAACATCATTACAAAATAGAGATTTTTTTTTTTTACTTGATTTATGAGTCAGTGAGATAGTTTTCCCTTATGAAGAGCTTCATGCTACTCTAAATGTAAATAACTTCTCTAAAATCCATTTGTGCCTGGAATACTAGGAGTTACAGAGGCAAAACCTGGAAAAAAAAAGAACTTATTTTTTAGGACAACTTCATAGTATGAGTTGTCATAGTCTATATAAGAAATAAGAACTGCTGTACAGTTCTGGTAGTGATAAATACTAGATATACAAGGGGGAAAATAAGAAAAAGGGGTCAGCTTATCTATATACCTGTATAGCAATAGAATAGGGCCTTCCTGAATCTGATGTTGCATCCAAATTTTCATGTTGAGCAGCTACTACTAGACTTATGATTGTCTTGCCACTTTTTTTCAAACCATTAATATCTCTAATTTTTATGACAACTTGTGGCAGTCAGTTTCACAATTTAAAAACATCAGAGTATAAAGAGAAGCATGGAGGAAAAGTGGAAGGAAAAAAATTTCACCTTTCTCTTTGTTTTATACTTGCAATAAAGTAATTTTGATGGTTGTGCATAATTTTACAATGGTAGCCAATAGTGACTAAAAATAGTCATTGCCAGTAGTGACTAACCATATTCCATTCACTTTCTCTGAGCCATTTGTAGCTTATGCAGATTTTAATTTCCTGGGTGAATAAATGGAAGACTGCAGTAAAACCATTTAAATGAGCAGTAAAACCTGCTACATTCATACTGCAAAATTTGTTCATCTCAGCTTGGTCAGGATAGGTCATACTCCCTCTTCAGCCACACATACTCATCCTTCCTTGAGTAGATTGGGCATATCCACATTACACAATATTTGACTCTGGGTGGTATTTGACTCATATGGTACCCCGGTGATTCTAAGAAACTATTATTTTCAATTGTACGGGCTTTTTTTTTTTTTTCAGTTTCAAGTACCTGAAATAGTAAATGTAAAAATCCTGGAATAATATTGGAGTACATTTGAGGAGGATGAACAAAGCTAATTGAGGTGTAGACTCCTCCATACTACCTCATGTGAGCAGTTCCTAGAGTGAACTGCATCCAGAACTTCAGCTGGAATTTTTTGTATCAGAGCAAACTAACAGGTTCCTCACAAGAAGGAGGTTAGGAATGAAGTAACATTTGTGCTCAACGGACACAGTAGGAAATTAAACCTCACAATGCACTGACAAGCCATCATTTGCTGATGCAGTTGTACCCACAAAGAATATTTCATTCCTTTTCCAATTCTCAGGGAACCCATAGGGCCCTCTGACATTTCAAGTTATTCAGAGATTCAATCAGTCTGCAAACACCCTACACATCAAACCCTGAGCTAAAAATGTCCTGCCATGCTCCTCACATGTGGGTTTTGTGCCCTAAATGACAGCAGAACACCCAAGAAAACACCAGGCTGTGAAGCATGATGTCTTCTTTATGTTCAAAGTAATCACTGTTGTCATCAGTATTGAAAAATTCCTTGCAGGAAAATCATTCCTGAGGTGGTGAGGACTTTTAAGTTTTGCTTTTTCAGGAAAAGTACACTGCCTTTTGTGACAGTGTCACAACTGCAAATGATCCTTATGCTGGAAGATGATATCTCATTCAATTCTGTTTCTTAAGGGACCACTGTGCACATCATCAAAAATTGCCACTCTCTGAATGCGGGTTGTTGGGTATTTTTTTAACATTATTCATGTCAAGCAAAGGCAAGATTTGTATCTTATAGTTATGACTTTTGTAATGGTAACACATCTGAATAACCATTGTGTTACTACATGGAAAAGTAGTAGAGTTTGAAGTATTTTTCTTCTGCATACATTATTCACCAACTATTTGAACTGTATAATATTTTCCAGAGCACATAATTTATACACATTTGAAGCCCACAGGGAAATATAAATAAAATTTTGATATAAGAAGTTCGGATTTTGATATGTGCTTACAACTTTTTAAATTTAGGTTGAAATAATTACACAAGTGAATATAAATGATCTAGCCATCAGATGCAAGTCAAATGATGAAAAGGCTAATGAGATTCTTTTTAAAATTCTTTTCTTTCAGTGAAATTAAATTTAATTTTCTACTGCTCTAAATATATTCTTCTACTTATTCCTATTTGTTTTTATGAAACTCTCTGAGATCCTACCAGATCTCAGTAGAAAGGAGATTATACCAGTAGAAAGGAGAACACGTATGCCAATAGTCAAACTGCTATAGTAAAATTTATTTAACACATATGGTTTAAAAACAGAAATTGTCAAAATAGGTTTGATCAATAGTTCTACAATGTTTTTCTATTTCTAATGGTATCCTCTACAAATTTCTTCAAAGGAAGTCATAAATTACACAATAATTTTTCTATAGATTAAGTTTCTTTCTAACTTCCTAAATTAATGGTTCACATATACCCTGAGGAATGCCTGTATTTCTTTTTTTTAAAAATATGATTTTATATCCTATCTTAAGTAACTATGGATGTTCTCATTATCCTTATAAAGGTTTAATCCTTTTTTAATTCTTGCTAAGCTCTTGGTCTGAATGCTGTACTTTGACAAAGGTTTCTAATAAGTTATTATTGTGCCTGACTATTTAAAATCCCTCTTAGCCCATGTTTCTAAGTATGTTTCACCTGCCATTTTTTTTCACTGCAAGATTTAATAAAAAAGAAACACTCACTTCTTTGAAAGCCATGTTCAGCTAACCTCTTAAGTCTTGCCCATTTAGATATGCATTTTCCTCTATATATTTTTTTTTATTTGAGATTGTTAAAGGAGAGGAAGTTTCAGTGGTTAAAGTATTACCCTGACCAACGGTTTCCTTGCTGAGCAGCTTCTGCCTATATGATCCCGAGCAAATCATTGAGGAGTTTTCCACAGTGACTCATCCATACAAAGGGAATGGTAATACTTTCTATCATCTTAAAATACATTCCCAAACTCCCAGTGTGGTAGATGGGACTATGTATGTATGTATATTAAAAAGAGAACAAGACCAGTTTTTTATAAGCTTTCACTTTGGCTACATTCCTTTTTTTTATTTTATTTGAATCCTAATGTTTTTATTCACAGTGTTTGTTTTTCACAGAATCACATACTTGGAGTTGGAAGGGATATCATCTAGTCCAACTCCTCTGCCCAAACAAGATTACCTAGAGCACATTACTAAGGACTGCATCCTGAAAATCCCCAGAGAAGAGGACTCCACACCCTCCCTGGGCAGCCTGTTCCAGAGCTCTGTCACCCTCACCATAAAGAAGTTTTTCTCATATTTGAATGGAACTTCCTATGATCCAGCTTGAGCCCATTGCCCCTCATCCTGTCTCTGGAAACCACTGAAAAGAATCTGGCTCCATCCTCCCTCAAACCACCCTTTAGATACTTGAAAGCATTAATAAGGTCTCCCCTCAGCCTTCTCTTCTCCCGGCTACAGAGTCCCAGCTCTCTCAGCCTTTCCTCATGAGGGAGATGCTCCAATCCCTTAATCATCTTTGGTGCCCTATGCTGGACTCTTTCCAGTAGTTCTCTGTCTCTCTTGAACAGGGGAGCCCAGAACTGGATGCAGTATTCCAGTTGTGGCCTAACCAGTGCAGAGTAGAGGGGGAGAATGACTTCCCTTGACCTACTGGTCACATTCTTTCTTATGCAGCCCTGGATTCCATTGGCTCTCTTGACGACAAGGGCACATTGCTGGTTTGTGGATAGTTTATTATCCACCAGGACCCCCAGATCCTTCTCCTCAGTAGTGTTTTCCATCAGGTCCACCTCTAACTTATGTTGGTGTCTGGCATTCTTCCTCCCCAGGCGCAGGACCCTACACTTGCCTCTATTAAACCTCATTAGGTTCTTCTCTGCCCAGCTCTTCAGCCTGTCCTGGATGGCAGCACAATCCTCTGGAGTGTCAGCCCTCCTAGTCTGGCACCCTCAGAGAACTTGCTGAGGATACACTCTATCCCCGCATCCAGGTATAGATGAATATGTTGAACAAGACTGGACTGTGTTCCCCTGGGGAACACAACTGGTTGCAGGCCTCCAATTTGACCTCGCTCCATTACTCCCAACCCTCTGAGTTATGTCACACAACCAGCTCTCATTCCAGCTCACTGGCCCCTCATCTAGCCCACACTTCCTCATTTTCCTAGTGAGGATATTATGGAAGACAGTGTCAAGAGCCTTGCTGAAGTCAAGGTAGATGGCATCTGCTGCTCTTCCCTCATCCAGCCATCTAGTTATAATATCATAGAAGGCTACCCTTGGTAAATCCATATTGACCACTTCCAATAACTTGCTGTTCTTCAACGTGTTTGGAGACGACATACAAAACAAATTGCTCCATTACCTTCCCAGAGACAGAGGTGAGACTCTAATTACTGGCCTGTAGTCTTCTGTGTCCTTCATTTTGCTCTTTTTGCAGACTGGAGTGATATTTGCTTTCTTCCAGTCCTCAGGTACTTCTCCTGTTCTCCATGACCTTTCGAAGATGATAGTGGGCCAGCAATAACATCTGTCAGTTCTCTCAGCACTCACGAGTGCTTCCCATCTGGGCCCATGGACTTATGGATGTCCAGTTTAACCAAGTGGCCTCTAACCAACCCAGTCCTCCCCTACAGAGGGAAAATCTTCCTCTCTCCAGACCTTCACTCTTGTCTCCAGAGTCTGGGATTCATGATTCATTTTGTATGATTCCTTTACTGAGGATGTTGTATTTAGTTATATGTTAATTATGATTACATAGGAACCCAACCATATTAATTAATTAAACACCTTCTTTGTGTTACATGATATGGCTATGTATCACACCACTCTGTGTGGTACAGAAATATAGCTGCTTCAGGAAACATTTAGAGTATCAAGAAATTAATTTACATTTCACCCAGTTGTACTATTTGACCAGAATGTATATGGATGCCTCAAGGACTTCATGATTACTATTTTATAAAATGCTAAGACTTTTCCTATGGTTTCTTTGTTGGGTGACAAGAACTGAATGCTTCAATTAATTATTTGCTGAATTTTGTTTGGACACTGGCTAGGTTAGCTATCTAATAAAAATTTTGACAGAAAATATAGTTGTCAGACGACCACTTCAGAAAGAGTTAAAATGCCTATACAGGATAATCATTAATACCATTTGAATTAAAAAATAAAGGAATTATCCAGAGGAGGCCAACCTGATTACTTCTCCTCCTAACTACTTCTCTTCATGTGAACTACAAATCAGATATTCTAAGAAATAGATCAGTAATTTTATGCATGAATTGCATCTTTTTTAATAGTAAGATTCATATTGAAGAAAAGAAGGTCTTTGTTCCCCTAGGTAAAGTCAAACAGGGCATACTTCTCATTTGGCTTTTTTCTAGTTACAATGATTTAGTGAAATCATTATTTTAAGTAAAAATTCTTATTAAATACTGCATTTATACTGCAAGGATGACTCCTATCTACACATTTAAGCAGCTTCATTACACTGTTAGTTCTGCTTTGTCAGTATTTCTGTGTTAAACTGTTCATATGACTAATTAAAATGTGATTCTAAATTCTATTTGTTATTACTTCTATTATCTTTCTTATAACACACCGACATAACATGTTTATGGGTTCTGTAAGCTAATCTAATTTAATATTTTGCTCATAAGTGAGTAATGCCCTGAATACCAACAGCTGCCCTTGGAATACTGATTTAAATACACACACATAGATATATATATTAGTTAGACTGCTAGTTTTTACCTAATTCTATCTATACCTCCTTACTGTCACCCCAGAGAGGCAAATCTTTGCATGGATGCTATACACAAATGGAGATGTTAATTTGTGTTCAGTTAAAGAAAAGAGAACTGGGTGTGTGGAAATCATATGCATACTATATCCAATTCAAGGACAAATGGAAACCAAGCATATAAAGGAAACATATTTTGTTGTTTTATGTTGCTCAGATTTTGAAAAAGTAGATATAGTCTTCTTTCTTCCAGAAATATACCATATTTCTTGGCTGCATGGCCTTCAGTATGTGGGTTTCGCATCTCTATCACCCTAAATCCTTTCTACCAGGTAACACTGAGTTTCCTTGTCCTGTTTATATTTCTTCTCTCTTTGCAGGCATAATTGGAGCCACAGAATTGAAATTGATATTACAGAAGTTAAAGCTAATTTTGGCTATATAGTACCTTGCTTTTGTTCCTGTCATAATGTCTTCAGAACGTGTTCCTTTTGAAAATTCCTAGCCTAGATATCCAGAAACATGGGTAGTTTGCCCAAAGGGGCTTGCAGCTTAATATGCCAGAGGGTAACTCTTCACTAAAAAGTTGATTGTCCTCAGTTTTAGGTGATAAAATTTCTTTGTAGTAAACCAAAACAATACACTGTATGATTAAATGTTGTTTGGGAGTTGGTAGAAAAACAATGATTGTGCAAAGCCTTGTAAGAATATTTTGGGTGTCTAAGAAATTATTTAGTTTTGTCTTCAGTTGAACTGAAATATAAAGCTCTCAAAGTCAGTAGAAATCTGCACACAAAATGAACATATTACAAAGAACAATCATTAGATTTGGAAAAAAAAATAAGTTAGTCACATTTAAAGGCACAGTAAACTGAGTTTTCCCTGAAAATATGTAGCATTTTGATGCATATTGCAACGAGGAATCTAGTCAGCAGTTATGTTTCCTTCATCTGAAGAATTTTATTCTTCTCCATTGAAGTAAAGAAAATCAACAACTCAAATACCATTGAAAATCCAGTCAGGATCTATAACATATATTTCCAAGTTCTGCTTTGGAAGAAGGAAGTTCAAGTCTATTGTTGTCATTTCTGCTCATCTTGCAGTCATGTTTTGAGCTATGTGCGTAACATCTGACCTTTCTGTAGGTACATTACAACCCCAGCTATCTCCAGACAGAGAACTAAGTATGCCTTTTAAAACAACAGTAGCAGTAGCCTTGTAAGAGACTTCCTAGTTAGCAATGTCAATTTTTCAAATCATCTGTACTGAATGAGCAATTTGTCTCAGAAAATATCTAGACACACACTGTTTGTCCTATTATATCCTTTTCTGAGTTTTCCATTGTTAATGCAAGAGCCCAACTTTTAAACCCGAAGAAGCAGTTAGAGAAAGGTGAATTTCAAGCTCATTATAAGTGATGAGACCACCTAGAGAGTGGTATTGCACTATACTAGGCTACATTATACTAGGCACTGTGGAATGATATTTACCATAGGAATAGCATATTATGCCCCAAAGAAATTGCACTAAACAGGCATGATAGATACAATTAAGCAAAATTACCTTTTTTCAAAGATAGGGACTGTGTCAGAATGAAAGGAAAAGACATTCATCAGAGATTGCAAACCATTCAGATAACAATAAAACCTTCCCAATTCAAAATAATACCTCTACTGAAGTAGATAAATGATGTATTTGTATATGTTTATTCGGTATTGTGTTGCACACTCTTGAAGTTTTATTATGGCTTTTGATTTTGCTTATACCATCAGTTTTCAAGATTATATGAATGCATGTGGCTCAATTGGCATATAGTGATTATAATGTATATATGTAATAGCTGGTAAGAAAAGCTCAATAATGTGATGCAAACATAATTAAAAATGTAAAACAAATAGAATAATTTAAAAAAACAAACAAACAAAACACCTAATTGATTTGATTAGTCTAGCACCAAAAGATGCACGAGTATATTAGAAGATGTTTTCTTTCTAAAGATAAATACATTTATTCCATGTACTTCCCTGTTCTTCACTTCTCAAAACATAATCAAGAATGGAAAACGTAAAATCTTCACAGAAGTTGGCTGAAGAAATAAAAAAGCTTTAATTAGTTAATGGTTAATTTTTTAATGGTTAATTTTGGTTGTCCTGGCTATATGGTCAATTACTGTAATGTAAAACATCTTGGAAAAAAAAGTTGAATGCAGATATTGTCAATTAACCCACAAATCTAAGAAGACAAAATCTGCAGTTAATAGAACACCACATAGTTCTTGTAATTACAAGCTTGACATGAGAGTCTGGTGTCACAAGGAAGCGAAGTCTTCTTATTAGCCAGGATTTGAAAAGCAAAGACAAAATTGAAATGTAGAAGGTTAGGTAGGGAGAAGCAAGACTGTAACATTATATTGTGAGAAAATGACAGGACTTGGTTCATATGTTTGGATATGTTATGGTCTCCATTGGGAATTTTGTCCCAAGTCTTCTGTCCCAAATTTATCTGTAATAACAGATTATTGTTACAATAACAATAACAATACCACCTTTGGAAGACAGCTTGCTGTCAGTACTGCACAGGTAAAGCCTGAGTGGTTAATGTTGGATCTGTCAGGGACAAGGTTCTTCAATAATATTTTTGCTACCTGACATCAGAAAATGAGGTAAATCTGGTTTAGGATTAGTGTAACAAGGATCTTTTTATTACACCTGTTTCTTGGAGATCACATCACAGCAACGTGATTTCTTTTGTCTCGCTAATAAATGTTTTAAAGGCAATGAAATTTGGTTTTCCTTCAAAAGACTACATAGTAAAAGTAGCAGTAGAGAAAAAGACACAATATGGACTTATAAACTATGAAATGTAAGTGATAATTTCCATTAAGATGCATAGACAAACTTGTTAATTTATAGCAACTCTCTTCCACATGTAGGTCACTAATGGATTTTTAGTATATAAAAATGCAAGCCAGTGTAATTTCTTTGAAGTTATATAAACCTTTTATCAAGTACACTATACAAATAAATTAAATGAAGGAAGAAATGCAGTGTAGTTGTTGGATACATGATTGCTGCTTTTCTTCTTAGTCGGGAACATTTTCTTTACTTAAACTTCTTTTGAACCAGATAATCGTGACATGATATTCTTTAAAATTAATTCTACCACAAAAGCAAAAAAAAGTTAAAATTTAATTGCCTGTGTAAAATACTGCATTAGGCATGTCTAAGACAAAAATATCTTTGATTTTTGAGGGCCAAGGTTACCATTTTTGTTCCCAGAAATGCAGATAACTTTTGCAATATATACTAGAAAGCAGAAGTGTACAGTCTTAACATCTGTCTTAGGAGGGGTAGCTCCTATGATAGCTCAGGATTTTAGATCCAGACTTTCAGCTGGAACCTACAGCTTGATTTATTAAAGAGGCACTGGTAATTTTTTGTTTGTTTTCTTGTGGGGACAAAAGATAGTCAATGGAATATGGATATGGAATGAAGAAACTACTCAGATGAGAAAGGGCTTGCAACTTCAAACCGTATTACTCTGTGGATATCATTAAGTTGTCCTGGATTTGTTGAGCCATGGCATTTTCATCTGACAGACTCTATAAATCTAATAGTCTTTGTTACAAATGCTTACGCATATTTCTATGCATGCCAATACCTTTTTTTTTAAGAGAGGTTTTTCCTGGGCTGAATAAGGCATTCTGCTTTCTCCAAATAAAATAGCTGTGTCTGAAAGGGAGAATGTCATCAGCTGTAATAGCATCTAACTGGGTATGAAAAAAGAACTCATTAATTTGTAGCTCGGGCTCATTTTGCATTGAAATATTCATGCAACATCTGAAGGTGTTATCAGTAAAACATCTGGCTTGAAAACAGAAATCACCGTTTGCTATACAGAAGTGGTTGCTCATTCCTGTCTCCCATATGATTCTTTACATGCTTAGCTTGGCTTGATTATACCCTTCTTCTGCTTCGTTTCTGTGACATAGATGCATTGGCAATAATTATGAGGATTTTCAAAGCAGAGTAACTCTTGTACTGCTATAGGCCAACTTGTTTAGCCTGCAGCATGTTTGTAATGCTCAGGTTGATTATCACTTCTAACAAAACTGTCCCTAGTGACTCAGCTGCATTTGCATATATTTCAGACTGGTGTATGTTTTGAAATAAATAGTAGGTAACCTTACAGAGTAATTATGTTAATTGGTCTGCTGCAGTGCCTACTACAGTTCACCACCTTTAGCTGGAGTTATATACCTTCTTGTTTTGAAAAAAAACACATTCACCTCTTAGTTACCTCTGTCTGGATTGCCTGAGATATGCCATAAGACTTCTGTCATCATTATATGCTAGTGTTAATCCAGACTGTGCTTGAGTTCAGACACTCTCAGCTGGGTCTATATTCAGATCTGAAGCAAAGAAAAGGGACTTACTACCTCAGGTCAGTACTAGCTGTAGGGTCAGTAAAGCTGCTAGCCTTTTTTTTATATTCTCCTCTACACCTTAGTGTGTGATCTTAAAGACAAAATTAGTTTTTATATGATCTGCCTCTGCTTTGACCAGGCAGTTCTAGTACTTCTTTTCACATACACGCACATATATGTTCTTTGTCCCAGTGGGAGGTATTGCAATGCCCTGCAGTGATTCATGTAAACAGAAGATGCACCTGAGGGAGCAGAGCTGTCAACGTCTGATCCAGTTATCTAGATTCTGCTTTTGTTCCATGGAGAATGTAGATATAATTCACCTCATCAAATAGATGATGAAATTCTGAAAACTTTTTTTTTTTTGCATGCAAAGAATTTACCTAATGATTAAACTAGTGGCTGAGACAGGTATTCATAGCACTTGTGTGTGGTGTTTTAGTGAGATGTGGTTTAGATGTGTTTTAGTGATGTTCTTTGTCAGTGTCAGGTTGATGGTTGGACTAGATGATCTGAAAGGTGCCTTCCAACACAGGCAATTCTATAATTCTATGATTATTTATGTCATAACAATTGCAAGTTAGTTCCCTGACCAAGAAAGTGTAAAGTAATTGACCAAGAAAGAGAAGTAATTGAAATTGCATGGTAAAATGGCAATTAATGTAAAATGTAATTTTGGCAAAACTTCCTATTCTAAGACAGACTAAATTTGTTGTGGGCTGTTTTTGTTTGGTTTGGAGGAGTTTTTGGTGATTGAGTGCAGATATTTATCTGTAATTTTAAAATCTGCACTGAATATTTTTGTTCCACTTGGTCTGAACAGAATTTCTTTTCTCCTTTTTTTCCCCTCTTGCGTATGTCCTTAATCTTTTCTTGATTCAGTTTATTTTTAATTACTATATGGTAATTTGTAATGATAGCTGGAAAATACATGGAAAGCTATATAATTTTTGTAAAAATATACTTTTTTTTTTGTTTAACTGTTTTTTTCTGTGAAAGTTTCCAAGTTTCTGTGAAATTATTGAACACTGAAATACTTTGACCTAAATAAACGGTGTTTTGCCCCAAATGAGAATTTATCAAAAAGATATCAGACCTCATTTTTACCAGATCCATCAGAACGTGTCTGCTGAGGAAGTGGAAAAATGTGATGGAGTGTAGATCTCAACTACAGGAAAACCTGCTTAACAAGGCATGTAGTGACAAAGCCATTGAAACTGTAATCAGCCTTTATCTCTCTATTTGTGGGTAATGGACACAAGGGTAGTTAGACCCATGAACACGGTCATCTGGAGCATTCTTCTCCATCCAATTTGCTCTATTCATCTCCATTCCCAACAGCGCCTTCAGTTAAGATGCATACTCAATCCAAAATTTAGCATAAATACATATAAATATACAAAATTTCTATTTTATTTTTTTTTCTCACCAAAAGGCAGTGAAATAATGGCACACGCTGCTGAACAGCAGCCAGTCACTTCACTCTTTAAACTCTTCTCAGAAGAACCCAGGCATTGATCTCCAGTGCAGCAGTACATCTCCACTGATGAATCAGATCAGATTCTCTCACATCTAGCTCATCAGAATTTATCTCAATTTTCTTGCAACTGATTTCAACATGTGGTTTTTTTGGTCCTTTTCTTTCTTAATACAAAAAGTTAAGAAATACTGTCTTAGAAATATATCTCCTATTTAGTCTTTCAGTTACAAATTATAGCCAAGTTTTTGACATTTAGGTCAAACATTCCTTTAAAGACTTGACAAGAAGAAAAGAGAAATGTATGCTAGAAGTATATATGTTTCATTTCAGTTTCTCATGACAAAAAAAGGAGGTGGTGGAAAAACTTCACTATATCTTCTATGCCTTCTAATGCCCCAGGCCAATAAAATCAAATGCTTTCTTTAAAGTATAAAACTATTTCTTAATTCATGCATTTTCTATGTTTCCAACACCATTAAGAAAAAATTTCTAAGTCTGTCTTAAGTCACTGAGCATTTCCTTTCTGTGACAAGGAATCTCATAGGGGAAAAAAAATTAATTTGAACTAGTCAACAACTGATGATACCAGAATGAAATTTCTGCATAATTTTCAGTCATTAGGTACATATTTTCAGCTCTCTGCTTGGATGTATCAGATCTAACAGTAACAGCGAGTATATATTTATTTCTGGCTTTGGAAATGGAAAATCTTTCAAGTGAAGAGCAGAGATATAGGTGTTAATGCTCAATCTTGGCAGGAAGGAGGAAGAAATAGCCCACTGAGGCTCACAAAGACACCAGAAAATTTGGCAGTGGAAAGGAGCAGAGGAATATTGGCAGAGGGCAAAACCAGAAAAGAATGTACTTTTAGTGCAGCATAAGAGGGATTCAGCACTCAAAAAAGAAGCCAAGTACAGAGGACACTTGAATTCCTTGAGATTGCTCTGACTGGTTGAAAAGGCACTCAGAACTGCTGAAGGAACCTTAGTACATATCTATGTTCAAGTATTATGCATATACATTCTTGCTAACAGGAATAGACTTTGATAATTGAATATCTTACAAACTGTATACATCTGCTTGCTTCCACTGGTAGGTACCCTGGGAGGCCTCTGCCAGTATTGGAGGTCCTTTTCATACATAGCAAGCAGGCATTACCAGTTGTGAGTCTGGACATCAGAGGAATTAATTTCCCAGACTTTAGGCCATCAAAGGGCCTGCAGATTGTTGTAGCTGGCTCACATCTCAGTGAACCAGAAGAACTGATGATTTAAAGCCCTGCTCAGCAGGATGCTCAAGCACCTTCTAAGCTTTGAGTGTCCAATTAGTGCCACTGTTTAAGGGAAACCTCAAATTATTAAAATTGTCCCTAGCTCTAGCTTTGCTAACCAGGTCCTCAAAGAGCAACATCTCCTGGTAGCACTATCAACTGATGACTCTTACTAGAATAATTATGACTTCACTTTTTCTCATGCCTTACTTAAAATGCAGTTACACTGATTATTCACATGCTTGTAATGAGTTCTTTCCTTAAGTGTATGGTGGGAGAGTTCCCAAAAGTGCCACACCTTGCTGTGCTTAGGCATAAGCAAGAGGGAGGTTCCAGCTACCACCACTTTTCGCAGCATCATACATGTCTTCCTGGTGTCACCTCTGGTATCCCCTCTGCTGCCAGCCCCTTCTTAAAATGGGATGGAACTGTTAAAAACAGGTAAAACTCCAGATGCTTTCCCAGTCCTTCTGAAATGACTCCTGCTCAAAAGGCTTCCAGGTAAGTAGGCGTATGCAAACATATTTCAAAACAGCAAAGCGATGAACCAAAATCTGTGGTCTAAAGGTTTCCTGTGACCTTTCTCACTTGCAATTTATAGGGAGAATCAGCAAAATGGAACCTGAGAGGTTGTCTGGCCTTGGCAGATGGATGTAACTGGACATAAGTGAAGTGTGGGCTTCATCCTTTTCCTCCTATCTATGCACTGAATATCTTGCACTTCTCCTATCCTAGTTTTGTGACCTATGTGAAGGGTGAACCAGCAGTTATCTTGCATACTTTTTTATGAAAATAGGGCTGTTGAGAGGAATATACAACTTTGGGACATTTGCTTAAAAAACTAAATCTTTTCTACTGAGTATCCTAAGAGATGAGACAAACTGTCCCTCACAGTGTACCTGTTTGCTTTCCTTTTCTTCTTCTATTCCTGGAATGAAAACAGTGCACTGAGCTGCAGCATCATACTTGGGAAGTGAGGGAGAAGGCTGGTGGCAATCTGTGCTGCTGACACAGTGTCACAGTGTAATGAGGCATGTTGTACCATCTCAGTGATGCGTCAAGCCTGGGAAATTTCAAATGGTTTGGTTAAACTGCCCTAAAGAATTTGACTGCATGGAAAAGGGTTTTATAACCTTCTTTTGTTGTTAGTGTTCAGAATTGGGTTGCACAAGCAAAACAATCTGTGGGCTTGCCACATTATCAGCAGGGACTCTGGTACATCATCATGGTGCACAGCATCTTCCAGAAAAGTCAGTAGTTTGGGGTTTGGTCTATTATAATGTCTCACACTAATACAAGCGTTTTATTGTTTTACAGGAAAAGGGTGGATTCTTGGCATTTCCCCAGGTTTCACATTGCCAGCTGTGTCTTTAGCTTCAGAAATTTCCTGCATGTTGTCTATTGCTTCTAAGTAATACGGTATTCCTTGCAAATTGGTTACCACAGTTATATTTTGCCATTTTGGATCAGGACGTGTACTATAGTATATTTCATTTAAGCATTTCTTAAACTGTTATTAATCAAGGATGTTGCAGAAGTCTACATGCCAAAAGTCTACATGCATTATATTATTTATAATATGGGGAAAAATTACAGGAGCTAGAGAAACTTACCCAAATGCATGTTGTTGTCAAAATCACAGACAGAGAAAGGGAGAATATGAGGGTTTTTTTGCATGATAATATCCTGCGGCATGAGGAGTCTCAACCTTCACAGTCTTCTGAGAGCTCACAGGGAGGGAATGATGGGAACAGGAACAATGTCCTTGGTCCCTCCACTCTGGGATACATATGTCTCTTACGGACAGGCAGTAAGGGTCAGTTGGAAGACTGCTTTCAGATATCAGATATTTCTTTCATATCTCTGTACTTCAGCTTGTCCACATGCAAAAAAAGAGGTACAAGATTCAAGTTCTAAATGTTGTAGAGTTTGATATCTCAAAAGAGGTAAATGAAGATCTCCCTTTATTTCCCTTTGTTATGCAAGGGAGATATTGCTGTTTTTTTCTAAACACTAAAGCACTAAAATTGTTAGTGTTCTAAAACTCAATACACAGAAACTGTATGAGGCTTTATCCATTAAAATACATAAAATACAAGAACATCAGATCTCAGACACAATAGAAATATAAAGGATATTGTTACTTTACAACGATAACTGGAGGAGTAGTTTCAGTTGTTACATTTATTACAATGGCTTGAAAAATTATTTAAAAGTTAGTCTTATAAGCAGTCTAACCAGGGAGGATGTCACAGTGTAAAGTATTCTGCTCTCTTACATAGAGTTCCTTTGAGCTTTCTATGACAACAAAGTGCCAACTGCTTATGCAAGCACAATTATATTTGAACAAATTGATTTACACATCAACAGGCAGCAAGAGCAGATGTCTGATGTCATTTTTGTCAGGGAACAGCAAGACTGGGCTGTTCTGCAAGGCAAGGTGAGCTGGGGTGGAGGTGACAGCAGAGCAGTGCCCTTACTGACAAGGGCTTCTGTCCCATGATGGCCAGGTAAGAAGAGCAGAGCACATCCAGCAACCTTGACTAGACCTAGACAACAGTTGTGATCACTAGAGAAGTCCAACAGAGATAAGGGAGAAGGCCGAGTCAGTAAAGTGCAACATCATTGCCTTGGTCTTTTGTCACCAATCTGCAATGTTTCATCTGAATTTACAGTATAAAATGTGTTTCACATATGTTGTATAATTGCTGTTATTTTTAGTGCTGGTTTTACCAAACTCCCATGGCTGGAGAATCAGGATTTTTTTCTAGGGCTATACACAGTTTATATTGTATAGAGCCACACAGTTTATATTGTATAGAGCAAGCACTTGTTTTTACTTTCTATTAGCTACAGATATATGTAAAACGAGTGCTATGCCATAAAAACTCGTACAAAGCTAAGCAAAAGCTGAACCAAAATAGGTGATAGTCATCTAGCTGTTAGAAAATTGCAGTTAAGCTAACTAAAACAAAGCTTAAGGAAGGACAGAATGAAACAAAACAAAACCTGCCAAGTCCTGGAACTTGTGTTTTCAGTTTACCACAAAGGCTATGGCCTGTTGCTGGCAGTGGCAGCGTGTACTTACTGGGTCACAGGGCTACACAGAGCCCTTGCAGGAATAACATCTCCAGCCAAGTTGTCCACTTCTGTTTGCAACAGAAGAAAAATTTTTAACTTCTCCTGAAACGTAATACACATGCTGCATTTTGTCTTCTAAAACATATCACTATTGTTACATACCCAAAGAGACCAATTTGAAATAAAAAGAAACCATTATTGCATTTTTCAAATTAAGTATGACAAGTTTGTTCAAATACATATGCACATAAAAAATCAATAAAATTGCTTACATGAATAAATTTTAAATTACTAAATTACTAAATCTGGGGACATCATTACATTCCATCTTCCCTCGAGTACTAGAATTTATTTTTCTTTATAGTATCCCAAAAGAATCAACAATTTTGCTTTTGATATTGAGGACCGAGCATCTCTTTTTTAAGGGTGTAGTAATACTTCCCAATAATAATAATCCTAATCATGTGAGTAAAACTCTGTTAATACAATTTTGCATAAGGCTTTACTGACTGTTGTCTAACTTCATGACTGTCCATAGTCCTGTGGGCACTACAGGACAGGTGAGTAATGGTGCTACTGGCCTTCCAGAAATGCATGTATTTTTCTGTAAATGCTGGAATACTATGTTAACAACTGCTTCATTCTTAAAGGCAACTTGAAGTATGCTTTTGGATATATTGCTAGTTATAGTATACTCTTATAGTATATTATAGTATTACAATCCTTGCCATGGACTTTGAACCAGATTTATAGTGATTATGAACCATCTATTAATGCAGTGGTCTACAGAAGCCTGAGATCTGTGGGAGATCTTGGGTTCTTAAGTCCACAGCCATCATGCTGAGAGGCTAGACTTAGCTGAAACTTAATCCTGAAGATGGTAAACTTTGTAGGCAGGTGGTTGTGCTGTCAAGATACACTGCTGTCTAGAGATGGGTTTTGTGCTATAACGAGAGATAGCTTATGTGCACTTATAACTGTAAGATGCTTTTATGGATTGTTTTGCATAGGCCAGAACCCAGCCCTCCTATTCCTTACACTTCCTTTTTCTGGTGAAATTAAATTTATTAGAGACCTGAACAAACTCAACATGAGGAATAGTGAACTCCCATATCCTGTGTTCTCCTGCAACCCTATCAGGGAAATTAGAGATGTGGTTTGGAAGGTCCTCAACCATAAACAAAAAGGACCTCTGCATCCTGGGCAAGTAGTCTCTAGGCTAGCACTGGTGTCCATTGAAAGCATACTGTCTTTCGTAGCTCTGCAGAGTATTTTAATTTCTTTGAATGATTCCACTTTAAAAAATAATTAAGAAATTATACAGTTAACTTCACTATAACTGTGAATAAGCTTTCACCTGCAAGTTTGGATTTGCCCTGCACATTTAAGTTCTGTTTGTTTCAAGTTTTCAGAGGCACAAATCCTTGTTTCCCTCTTACACTGAATATACTTAAACTAAGTAACAATATGTCAAGAGGCAAGCCTTTCCACTGAAAACACAAAATCAAATCCTTCTGCTTTGATATCACAAATCTCTCTCCTCACTTTTAAATTAATTCTTTGAAAAGAAGAAACCATTGCATTATTTGCACTTCTCTTGCTTCATGTATTCTGTATGTAATTAAGAAGGTTAACCTGTAATGACAAGGGAGCAAACAAATCTGTTTTACCACTTGACCATTGACAGTTCGGGCTGACGTTGAAATTCAATCTACAAATTAATTTTGCACTTTAACACTTTACAGGTTATTAATATGTAGCTCACTGGTTCTAGCCATACATGTTTCTGGCAATCTTTAATACTTCTTTATGACTGACTAACTGCCCAAATATAAACTCCGCAAATTTAGAGTTAACTGTGAGATCTCACTGGTCACAAATGCACTAATGTAGTAATTGATAACTTCCCAATTACTTGTTACCATTCAGCCTGAGTTCCAATGGTAATTAAATGAGAGAGGATGTAATTATACATGTAGCCATTTCTTTTAGTTCAGTGAGAGACCTAAATGACTAGCGGAAGCTATTGCTAAAAAATCAAAGTCCTGTTCCTACGTTTCACGTTTCTATCTAGCTAAGCAGCATTTTCTATCCAATTATGCTTTAATTAAATTTTCTGTCTCCTTCCTCTGTAAGAAACACATTTAATAGGGAAAACTACACTCTTCCAACTTCTGAATTTTGACTTGATATTAAAATTCCATCTACCTTAGGAAGTGAACTGTTTTAGCACAATGTACAAAACAATTAGTTGTTTATTTCTGGTGAAGGACAGGTAAGTCAGAGTGGGAGAAAAGCAGTTTGTATTCAGGCTGCAAAACCTACAGGAACCAGCCCAATTATTTTACTCCAAGCAAACAATAAGTCTTTTTATTATTGCTTTCAATATATTTTTTAAATGTGCCACTAATCCATCTACCCATTCACAACTCATTCCTGTGAAACTCACACTGAAAAAATTTTCTCTCATTGTATGTAACCGCACATATATGTCACTTGACATGTGCTGTAACCAAAGAAGATACATGAATGAGGGCAGAAAACTAAAATGTCTGAGTTGCTAACAAAGTAGTAATTTTCTCCATTTGCAGCTAATAAATCTACATCACTAGGTTTTCTGTCCCCATCTCCAAGTACTACTTTCTCTCTATACTGGAGAACTCACTGCTCCCAGTCATGACAAATTTTGAATTAATTGTATGTGCAGCTGCTTTCTAACAGAGGGGTAAAGATATCACCGGGGAGGAGGACTGGAAATGGTAATTTATCTTTTGTTCACTGGGTTTTTTACATTCATTGTTGGTTGCATGAACAAGTGAAATAAGAATCCTCTTGACAGTGGGGCCCACTTCAGTAATGCACGTGTTAATCCTAATTTAATTCCAGAACTAGAACTGCAAATGTTCTGTAGGAATCTGTGGCTGTGTGCAATGAGGATAATAGTCTCATCTTAGAGATGGATAGTCGGTTAATAAAAGTTGCTAGGGAAAAGAAAAATTATAAATAATTTCACTGGGATGTCTGAGGAATACATATCTAAATCTTCTTATTGGCAAGTCCTATTCCTACCAGAAGTAGAAAATACATCATCTGAAGTTTTGTGTTTGGTTCTTGTGGGGAGAAGGGCTGTGGGCTTTTTTTTTATTGTATTTTGTTTTGTTCTTTGGCTTTTTATTTAAAACATTACAATTAAAGAGAGAAAGTTCTATGTGGTGGTTTGCTTGGTTTTGTTTTTGTTTTTAAATCCAGGTGCAGAAACTACAGCAATTAATATTAATCTGAATTTGATTATTTGGCTCTTCAGCATTTCATTGGATTATGTTGACTTTGTAATTTGATTGCTACACAGATGTAAGCTGTGCTGATTGCATTAAAATATGCAAAGGAAATGAAAAGTATTACCAAGCAGTGTTCAGAAAACAGTTCTTCCTTGTTTACTTTAAAGACTTCCTTTTGGGCAGACACAAACAAAGGATATTAGTGATTATAATCTAATGTGAGTCATTGAGTTAGAAATAATCGCCTTATGTGGACAATAAGTATTTAGGCTGTAATACTTTATTTCTGGATTAATATGTGTTGTATAACTAATAAAAACTTAATAGATATGATATAATATGCTAAAGTATGATATTAAAAAGGTCCAATACATGAGGGTACTTCATGCATTAGACTGCTGCTTCCAGAGAATTTCTGAGGACCATATACATTAAACTTAACACAAACACTCTGCTATGTCACTGTTTAGTGTGTTTAGTGGTGTATTAGCTAATAACTGATGTATGATGGTTCAGTCAGAAACCATTCACTCAATACCTGGGTGATTCCCAGGAATGAGATCTGGGACCATTGTCCATCACATATTACTCTTAGATTGATCAACGTTAAGCTATGGGGAACTGAGTAACAAGGAGAGTTTTTCTATTCTTGCTTTTGTGGGCATTAAACACTCACCTTTCTACTGACTGCAACAGTCACTGAGTGGATTTCTGATATACATAAATTCTGTGTATAAGGGGACATGAAGTGGACCTTGCATTCCTTCTGCAAGCAGCTTCACCCACAGCTATTTTTAAAGTTTTTCTTTTCTTAAGTGAATGTCATAGGGGAAGATTTATGTAAGTGTTTTCCAACTTTAGATATAGAATAATTTTTCACTCATAAAAATAAATTTTCAGTAATGTTTAGTTTATCAGTTGTGAGGTTATATTTTTTACCCACTGCTTTTTCCACTGCCTGCTTAAGTACCCAAAAAGAGAAGCAGAAGTAGGGAATAGGGTAGAAATGTAAAACTTTTCATCGTGGTTTTATGTTCATTTGAAAAATTGAGGGAAAAGAATTCCTAGCAATAATTAAAAAAAAGGTCATCCACAGTTATTCAGAAAACTCCTCTCTGTCACTAAATTTGGAAAGGAAGAAGTAGCCCTAGTTGGAAGACTGATTCTGCGAGGTTGTCATACAAACATCTCTGTTGACTTTAGAACATCTGCTTATGGAACATGGGTGTATTGCCTATTTAAAATCCCGTGTTCAATGAAGAAACAAGCACAAAATGCATTAAGATACTCAAAAGACGATCCTAGTTTGGAGACAGTTTTTGTTTCATCTCCACTGGGCATCCTGAGACACAGCCCTTCCTCCAAGGCCAGAGGAACTGCCTTGCCACTGCACACAGTGGCATCCCTTCCCGGGGAGAATGAAAAGGAACCTGCCGCTTAGGACTCATCCTCACTGAATCTTTACATAAACTGCATATGGAGTGACTGTGATAGCCTTCTGTCCACAGTGAGGACATCTAAAACACTGCGAGTGAAGCTAATAGCTTTAATGTGGTGGGCTTTTTTTAGCTCAAGCAATCCCTTAAGAGCATTTTTTTAATAACTCAATAATCAGATACATGCATAGACTTTCTAATTGCTTCTACAAGTTCCTCTAGTGTCTAATATTGTATTAAACCATGGTAGTAGGATTTCAGTTGCTTATGCAAAAATCACATCTGCAATTGATAGAAATATTTATCAGTGTATTCACTAAAATGAAAAAGCATTGAAGCAAGTAATAACATTTAAAACAAATAGGAAAGCACAAATGAAAATGAAGGATCTGAATAATTACACAATACGTAGTGCAGAATAAATTATATCAAAATTCCACCTCTGTTTCAAATCAATAACACTGAAATGTGACAGGAACTTGATGATGGCGTGTAACTAAAAATTTAATCCAGTCAAAATATCTTTACAACACAGTCATAGGCAATCGAATCTTAGCAGTTGTTTCTTAATGAAAAGCAATTGGTTTCTGGAAATGATTAGCTTATTTCATAGCTACAATCAAAGAACATATGGAACTAGACAAGAGTCCCGTTCCTTGGTTTAACATTTTAATTTACAGAGTAAAGAGAAATAGTGTATTGTAATATTTTGCAACCAATTCTTAGTCAGGTTTCATTTTGTGTGTGCATGTGATGATGCAATCCTAAAGGATATTTGATAAAAGAACAGAAAAAATAAATTAAATGATGTAACAGCCTACACACAGCAACATAATGATAGAACACAAAGAATAACTACTGAGAACAGTCCTAAAAGAAAGCTGTTCTGTTCCTAAGATACGATACTAAAAATGAATGTTGGTGTCCCATCATCTGAAAACAGCTGAGACAAATTAAAACACATGTTGAAATGCACTTGTTTGTTAAATGTTTTGTAGTTCCTGAAAAACATAGAATGTAATCATCTCACATATTATGTCCTAGTGTATAAAGCTGTATTTCGTGCTGACATCAGTTATGACAATTCCCTAAAGTCAGCATAAACTCCAAGAGGAAAAACTTTCAATTAGTTTAATATAAATACAGACTACTTTACTGTTCTTTCTTTCTTTCTTTCTTTCTTTCTTTCTTTCTTTCTTTCTTTCTTTCCCTCCCTCCCTCCCTCCCTCCCTCCCTCCCTTCCTTCCTTCCTTCCTTCCTTCCTTCCTTCCTTCCTTCTTCCTTTCTCTCCCTCTTTCTCTCTTTCTTTTTGTATGTGTTTTATGTTTCAGTTTCTTCAGGGAGACATGGAAATAGTAAAAGGAGTGAGAAACTTCAGAAGCAATGAATCTCTATCTCTGAGAAAGCAGTAGCAAAACATTAAGAGGTGAAAAAAATTAGGTTAGACACAGAGATGCAGCATTTAATTTATGTGAGCACACTGGAAATAAGCTTCTCTAGATAATTGAAGAAAGGAAGATTCTCATAAGCCAAAGGATAAGCAGGTTTTAAAGATAATGTTTGTCCAGTCACAGCTGAGATACAGGCACTGCAACTTGCTGCAACAGCACCACAGGACTACGTGGAATAAACAACCCTTCTGATGTTTAGCAGTGTGTGGGTTTTTTCTAACAATTTTAAAAATCATGATTGGAGGCAAGACAATGAATAACCAGCGTGAATGCGTATTTCAGAAGTAACTGCAGCAACTAGTTCCCTGGGAGAAAATAACAGTGACATTATGAATGGGTTTATGAAAGTATAGAATGTATACATAGGAAACACACAGGCAGGTTTCCTTTCAAGAAGAGGTAGGATTACTTATGTCCAGCTTGTCTTCTTGAATTCATAATTGATTCTCATTCAAAGCCCTACCCTGCAATTATAATAATGTGAGCTGTCCCTGTCAAGCTGAAACCCACTCAGCTGAAAAAAAACAACCCACAATGAAATCCTTCACAGAGCTGTATCTTAACTTGAAATCTCACTCCAATTCTCATGGCCTAATTTTTTCTTCCTCATGAAAAGCTGTAAAAGCACATGACTGGTAGAGCCTGGGACAGGATTAGAGAACCCATATAGTCATGTAGTTGCTCAGAAGGCCAAACTAAAGGATTGTATTCAGAAAAAAAATAAATAATAAAGACGTGTATTATATTGGCAACACAAGTAATATTGTAAGGCTACTATAACTTAACTGCTATTATACATCCCCTAAAGTGTGGCATGTATCTATAAGCATATTTTTATTCCTTTATAACATGAGCTAACACAAATAACTATAATTCATTTGCCTGCAGACTATGCTGAATTACTTCGTTTTTACTGTGGGCACAGAATGTTCATTTGCAAATTCACTTTGGCTCAGTTAATGCAAGATAAATTGTTATACATCAAAACTTAATCTTATCACTTATTCCTGAAGGCAACACTTTCAGAATCAACATACAAGTGTCTTCCAGGTGATTCAACTTGACTCTCTGTACTAATAAACTACTGGTTTTATTGTGCTATAAGCAAAGCACAAGAAGTTCAGGAGTTACTGAAACTATTTTTGAATAATCTTTCAAAGTATGTGATGGCTAAGCATGCCTCATCTTCAGAAAAGCCAAACATGGTGACACAGTGGCAATATGGTGATTAGTTACACCTTTCTATTTTACAGTAATAAATTATGAAGGGCATTTATTTAACAAGCTCCTTTTGAAGCTTTTGTACATGATTACAAATGACATGTGTGACGTCCAACAGTCCGTTCTTTTGCATAATGGTCACAGATTATACTTAGGAAGAGTAACATAGAGGTAAAGTGACAGCTCCAGTCACTTAATGAGAAGTTTATTAAGAAACTAGGACTGATTATCAGTTGCAAATTAGCCATAATATGAGTAATCAGCAGAGATGTCACATTGGTGCAAGAAAAATGATAAACAGAAGAATGTTCATCCCTATGCTAATCAAAAAGTACCTACAGCTCATTACAGAATGTCATGTACAAGAACCTAGGGATGTAGCATACAGGAAAAGTGTTTTTGGAAAATGTGTTTGGCAAGCACCATACTTACCTTCAGACTGTGTTTAGTATGTCAAAGGAATTTGGTTTTTAGAGATATATAATGGATTATCTACACGATAAAATCTATACTTGCAATATATAAAAGATTGATTAAATATTTGGACCTCTAAGATACGTAATGTTTTTTAAGCAGCAGGAAAACAAATCATGTTTTTCTAAATGCATTAGTTTGCCTGTTCCGTGAAAACAATGGTAAAATGTAAGCAAAATTGAAGCCTTTAAGGCACACTGAAAGCCATATCAGTCTTATATAATTTGTTTTGAAAAGGATTATATTATTATTTGCAATTATTAAATAGTATGACTAGCTTTTACAAACTGCAAACTGGTGTTCAAGTCTTAAATCTGCAAGAAAAAAAGCCAGTCTAGGATATAAAGAGCCTGCAGTTTTGTAGCATTCAAAACACAGCAATTGATAACAATATAGATGAGGAAAATGTAACAGCAACAGTAATTTTAGAATGGTCATCTTACTTCTTTTCATTAGTCCTCAAGTGTACTTTGTTCTACCATAGGTAATTTAGCTCCTTTAACTTGTTCTCCCACTCATCTCCTTCCATATGATACTCTGATTATCCTTTTTCCTGGCAGTCCCCATGTCATCTGAAAACATCAATGATATCTTGCAATCCCTTTTTCTCCTTTTGCCATGTTCATTACTGAAAATATGAATTCAAACTTTCTTCTCCTAGAGAAACTTCCACTATTTAATACAGTCCTTTGTCAACACCTTTCCTCATATTTTGGAATAATCTTTTAAAGTGTGTGATTTGTAACAGTATTCTGCTGAACAAAATTTTTTAACTGACAATTTTTCCAGTGGCACAGATCCACAGAGTGTTTTGGTTTGGACTTTTTGTGAGGGGGAGGGATGTATTGTTTTTTTGAAGTCTGCCTATTTTAGATCACTTCTATTGAGGCACTAATGAAATTAAAATAACAGAGTATTATGGCACAACCTGTCTTTGGTAAATCTCTGTTCCATTTTATCCCATCCATCTGTCTATAGCCATGTCTTTATCAGTCTTTCTCCCAATGTTTCTTCTAAAGAAAAAATCAGTGACTGAATCATGAGTTTTGTTATAGAAATTTCTTCATTAGATTTTTTACATGTAGGTATTGTTTTATTTGGAATTTTTTTTTGCTCTTTATATTTCAGAGTTTGATAGAGAATAGTTGACTATGTGTTCCATGCCCTTATACGAACCTCTTTGTACCTCCCATCCAAAATCAAATAACAGATTTCCTGAGTGTTCTTGTAAGTTTGGCATCTCAAATTATCTCAGTTTTTTTTTTTCAGAGAGCTGAATTCTGTAGAAATGTTTCTGCATTGTCCTATGTCAAATAAGTCAAAATGTTTCCAGGATTTCCATTGCTATCTTTCATAACAAGAGAAGGCAAGTCTCAATGTTCTATAGTAAAGGGATAGGTTATTTTCCTTAAATTCAACAAGAATTGGGATTTTTTTTTTTTTTGTTTGAGGGGGCTTAGAATTGTTTCAAAATCTTATTTTCACCCTTTGTATAAAAAAATAAAATAAAGTTTTCCTCAGGTTTTAAAATGGTCAGGCTACAACTATCAGAAGAACCAGGGTACAGATTTTTTCTGTGAATACAAAAATGATTTGATGATTCCTAGTGGTTGGAATACATATTTTGAGCAGAAAAAATGCTTCTAAAGAAATGAACTTCTCTTCTGAAATTACAGCTGTTTATTTGTCAAAAGTCAAAATAATATTTTTTTTCCCCATGGATGCCAGATGTTCTGTAGGACACTAACAAAATAAATTTTTAATCATCTATGAAAAAAATTGTCCATGCATATTTCATCCCATTCTAGACCTAAATCTGCTCATTTTAATCAGTTTTCATCTTTATGATGCTTAATAGCGTTCAGTAGATGCAATAGATGACTTGTATGTGGGACAGCTCATTCTTACAAAACAGATAGGAGCCTCCAGTGAGTGGAGACCTGAGTAGCAGAAAAACATGTAGTTGGCCTTTGGCACCAAAACCAGCCAGATACATGAAATGTTTACTCTTTCTAGTTCTATGATGAGTAAATAAAGTAACATGATTTTAGTTGTTGTAAGGTTTTCATTCTATGGTTCTCTTATTTATCAAAGATTAACATTTTCTCTCATCTACTCTTTCTCTCACAGACACCCATTTAGTGAATCAACAAGTATCATGATGTTCTGCATTGAACCAGAGGTTTCAGAGAAGCAGGAGAGCAGAGGACAGAAGCTGGGGCACACAACCCACAGGGAGCTCATAGTCTACAGACAAAGCTGTAAACCACGGGGAAACTGAACAGGCAAAAGAGGAGTATCAGGAATACTGCAGAACTCACAACTCCTCTCTTCTAAAGGACTGAGCAATTTTAGTGTCTGTTTCAATGAGAAAAATTCAGTAGTTTTACAAATTTTAACATCAAATTTATGGTGATAAAATGACCTAACACAGAGCTTTGTGCACCAAAACCTAAGGAGGAATTGGAATGTGGTTTCCCTTTAAAGCCTTTTAAAGTGTAATATTTCCACTGTCCATAAACAAGCCAGTGTTACAGGCTTTTGTATGCCAGTGGGAGTAAAACCTTGAATTTTCAGTCTGTCTGGCACCCTTCCTATCAGAGACTGGTCTGATCTAAGCAAATGGAATACTTTGTGCTCTGCCCCATCATTATGACCATTTTTAAAAGTCAAAATGAATGTGAGGATTATGAACAAAGTAAAACCAACAGCGCTAATTCTTCCATGTCATACAATGATAGACACATTCCCAAGTTTAAATAGTAGATCGATGTAGGCAAAAAATATCATATGACACAGATACTGATGCTACATCAGCTAGAATTAATAATATCTGTGGCAAATTCCTTCTAAGCCTCCTAGTATTTCTGCAAACTGGCATAATCTGGATAGCATGCCACGAGAAAACAGAATTGTCCTATTCAGTGACCTTAATGAGATGTCAAAGGGTTAATAAGAAAATTAATTTATCCTTTTAAGCACGAGAAGTAATTAAAGTCTAAGGGAAATCTGTATCATAATTGAAAATGAGTAATGAGCAAGTGGGATGTGAAGGAAAAATGAGTTTGGTAATTAAGACAGAAAGTTCAGTATAACAAGAAGGAATAACGTGTTTGTCACCTATGGCACAATTATATCATGCTGATATTAAGTGGGAAAGCTTAAGCTGAAGCAGAACAATAGAGCTGGTGACTGAGGAGGTGTTAGATAGTGACACTGCATCCTCAGCTGGCAAAAGAAACTACTTTGGGGACCAATAATAGGTAGGCTCCCGATATCAGGGCTTTCAAATTAATGAAACTGAAATGTATTAAAAAGGATTAAATGATAATTGCACAGCATTTATATTAAAGCTTCTGAAGTTATTAGTTCTTTAAGAAAAGGTTCCTGAATTTCATACCAGGAACACCTGGGCTACCGTTTTTATAGGATGGCCCAAAATCATTCTTGGTGACTTTCCGCCAAAGTCAGTAGAATTATCCCAGTAATGAATTTGGTTCTTTACAATCTACATTTTTCACATGCAGTTTTATTCTGAAAATTTGAAACATGGGAAATTGTCATATCTAGAGACAACCAAAAGGTTATAGCAATTCAGAAAGCACAAAAAAGCTTATGAATCATAGTGTCATTCATTTTCCATGGCAGTTGATACCAGTGTTGCCTGGATGCAATAAGGACATGAAAGAGATGAGTAGGATTGAATTCCGAAGATGACTCCTGCGTTTTTAATCCTCAATATAATTTACTGTGTTGTTTAGGAAGATACACTTAAGGCAGACCTATAATTAGCTCTGCAAATACTCTTTTTGTTTCTTTAGTGTGCAAATGCTTGGCAGAATTTCTTTCTATCTTCTCTTCTAAATAGGTCTTCTTTTACAGACAAGGTTTTGTTAAAAGAACAAAACTGTAAAAGCATACATAAAAGCAAAGATCACATTGTAAGCCATCACTTTGTTGCAAATATGAGATCTGTTGTCCTTTCGGAAATGGAAACTTCATGATAAAGTTTTTGCATATGTCCAAGTCCTGTATTTTGGTGCCTTCACCAGTCTTTCAAGCTTTCTTTTAAGAAGATCAAGTGAATGAACCATTTCATTTAAAATCTAACATTGCAAACAGATTCTGATAACCACGTAACTTACTCTCATAATTTGACATCCTCTATTTCCAAGAATAGTAGTGAATCCACAGTTCAATAAAAAACAAAGGAAGACAGAGACCTGTCTGAGTATGGACATTTGTGTCGACTTGGATGGTACTGGGAGAGAATAATGACCTTTACTGAATGAAATCAGCTTTACTTTTCTAACGATGTATTGCTCTCTTTGCTGAACCAAAAAAAAATACTGAGTTGATGATATCTTTTCTCCTCATAGTTTGAGCAATGGAGGATTGAGTTTTACTGAACACAAATCTATGATGAATAAGCGTTATTTGATCACATGTATTGTTTAGCACATCAGTGTCCTCTCGCAAAGTATTAGGAACAGTAGGATTGTTTTAGGTAAACACTTTCATGAAAGGAATCCAAACAGTGAAACTCATATCCTATTAAAATCATAAAGTTAGAGGTTGTCTTATCAACACAATGAGCCAAAATAAATACTCCTAAGCAAACCCAAAGCAATAGTACATTTGGGTAACCACAGAAATTATTTTCCTACTCATCTTCAGTCTATTATTTAAATTAAGAAAATATTGAGTTTATGAAGAAGTGTTCCAAAAATAATATAATGAGTGTTATGTACATTATGTTTGAAAAATGAGATCAAAGACACCCTGAAAAGTCAAGAGTACAGGCTATGCTGCTTTTCTCCATAGTATGTAGAAGAGGTGAAGAACCAACCATTCAACAACTGGAGAGAATACTCCTATCCTATCCTATCCTATCCTATCCTATCCTATCCTATCCTTCCTCATCCTGCATTCACAATCTTAAGCATCATGAGAGCTATGTTCTCTAAACTTAATGGTTTTCCTTCACTTCATATTATTGTATTCATAAAGTCTCATGTGTTCATGATTTTCTATGCTTTGGGAGCACATATTATGATATATATAACTTACATATGATATAACATTGCTTTTCAGACGTTTTGGAAAACAGCTGAATCAAAATGTGAAGTTCTTAAGCAGGTGTCATAACCCTGGTTCACCTATTTACTGAGAATTTTATTTACCCAGCAAACTACACTTCATTTGAAGTTGATTACTTTTGAGCACCTTCTCCTCTGTAGAAAAATGTACTACTGCTTCTCAAATCTGCACATGCTCTGAATATATATTGTGTCCTATGCAGCTCTGGTCAAGGAACATGTGTAGCTGAACTGCATCCAAGTTTAGTTATGATGTGTGTTTTGGCTGGGAAGCTCAAACATCATGTTTCCCAAGAGCTAAAAGTTGATTTAGTCTTCCTGATTTCTCTCTACCCTTCTTCTGCAAGAAGGAAGAGAGACCCCCAAGAAGGACCTGTCTGTTCCATATTTTGAACAAAAATGAGAATTAGAACATAAAAGCTGGACACCAGCTGCTGTGATTGGGAGCTAGCATGAGCATCTAAATTAAACACCTCCAGTTTCTACCGAAAACAATGGTAGCATTACCATTCCTACTGATACACTGAGCATGACCACAATAGTTTCATAAATTAGGCACATAGCAGGCCCAACTGCACTGCTAATGAAGAACAAAGTGTGGGTGTATGAGGATGAAAGACTTCTGAGAATGTTATTCTGCAGTTGTAGCTAGTGAAACTTTTGGTCAGAATAAAAGTTTGAGTTCTTCACAGCCTGGTTCCATGATGATTATTTGTTGGATATATACAAAGAAATTCCCATCCATTTCTCAGTCAGCTATCTGACCCTGAAACCAAGCACCGACTTCCCTCAGTTGTGACTCTTGAATTATCTACCCAGCAGTGAGATCTTTTGTATTCTGCTGGCTCTAATGAAAGCAATTTGGAACTGGCAAGGGCAAAATCGTTGTAGTGATACAACACTGAACATGTCAGCATATGTTACTGCACTGTGTATTGTCACAGAGTAACCCAAGCGTTGGTGCTTAGGATTTCTTATCCCCTTTCCTGGCCTTAGATCTAAAGTTCCTCCTTGCAAAAGGCATTCCAGTCACACAAATCCCTTGGTGTTTACAACACCCTACATCATGCTGAATTCAATTATATTGATGAAAATGATGCAAAAGAAGGATTGGGATGATCCTGGGGGCAGGGCGGAGGGGGGCAGAAAGAGAGAAAAAAAGAAATTCAAAGACAAGTGTGTGTTTGATCACAGAAAATAAAGTTAACAAAGCCCACCTTTGGAGGCATCTAGTGTCCTAAAAAAACTCAGATAATAGTTTATTTGACTGCATGAAAGAAAAAGGATAATATCTGGGATGAATGCCTGTAGTATTGTCATCATGAAATTCATGGTTTGCTGACTGCCTAAATTATCTGGCACACTGCTAACCTGCTTGCTTTGTCTAGGCAAGCACCTGTCATTAAAGGGGCAATTAATCTACTATTCTAATTTAAAATGAGGTAATGACAGAAAAGAAAATGAGATGTGTCATCTAAGTGCTTTCACACTCAAAATCAAACAAATGTCATGATTCATAATAACATTAAGAGAGAAACTCTTAGCAGGCAAACCTTTATACTAAGCATACATTGGCAAATAAAGGTTCTGTTTTAAACGTTACTCACAGATTAGACTAGTTCCACTAATCTATAAAATACCACACAACCTACTTACTCCTTCAAGCATTACAGCTGAGAAAATAGTGTTCAAACAGAAAATACTGACAGTTTTGGGCAGAAACACTTAGTATTCTTTACAGTACAGGAAAATACTCATTGGATGCGAAGCAGGCAATAGCTAACTCCAGTCTTACTGGGGAAATCCTTATTCTTAATTTACTAATTGTTTAAATGGGTTACAGACATAATATATAAAACAGAGAAAACTTCTTGACAGTTTTTTCTAATTTTATAATTTTTTGTCACACTATCAGGATGTAATAGTGTTCAAATACGGTTGTGGTTTAGTAAAGACGAAGAAATCAGGACGTTCATATATGCTTCTAAAGGCACTCAGCCAGAGTTAAGGAAATAATCTACTCTACATCAAATTGTTTTTATTGGTTAAACCAGAAATCAGATACCAAAATAACATTACTCCTTTGAAAAAGTTTTGTTTTGACCTGTAATTACTATAAATTTCTAATGGATGGGTATGGGCGATACAATTCAATACTATTCCTAATGAAGGAAACTAAAGGATATTGTACTTTTACTGGAAGAAAGCAAATCCTAGTCTTTCTGCAGTGATAAATTTACAAGTGATCTTTACTGACAACAACAAATTTCAACTCTAAAGCAACTTAAGCCACAGCTGTGATAGCCCAGTGTGACACAATGACACAGTCCCTCTCTGGGATGCTGTGGACAGCCTTAGAGCACAATGGCTACTGAGGAACAATCTAGGATCAGCCTCAGCTTTCTCCTCTTCAGGTAGGTGATCTTTCTTGTCTTGCTTCCCAGTTCATCCACAAAACCGTCAGCATAGTCACAGAGGCTGCTTCTCAAAACTCTTAGAGAACAACTTGGTTATCTTACCTCAATGTGCCACTTTCAAATCTAGAAAATAATTTTTAAAATCATACTAAGTTTCAGCAAAACAACTCTTTTCTCTGCATTGCCTTGAAATCCACATGACAATGAAGAAAATGAATTTAAATTTTTGAAAACAGCATTGAATTTTCAAGGCATGAGGGGAGGAGGTGGTTGCGCTCATCTGGATCCAGGTGGGCAGAATTAGATGTTATCCATGCAAAGTTGTAAACACAAAGAGCAGAATTTTTTATTCTTTCCAGGGAACCTTCTAAAACATCCTAGAACTACCTCTTAACTTCTTAACTACCTAGTGTTAAGAAATATTTCAATGAAACACAAATGCTTTGTTTTAGAGAGAAGCTAGGTCTTTTACCAAGAATCTCAGTAACATGGAAGTTTCAACACCTGTTTTGAAAACAAACTTCACTGCCAAGACCACCATTTCAGTTATACACTGGGGTGAATTATGATGCTGGAGTTTGCTAATGCAATGCAGGCAAGGTATTTTGTGTGAGAGAGACAGTCAGAATGTGACACTGCAAGAACACAGACAAATTATCCACAAGATTCTTTAAAAAAAAAGAAAATAGAGTAGATATGGGAGAGAATTTAAAAGGAGGTTGGAAGGATGGTGTAGTTTAGCACCTAAACCAAATGAACTGTAATGAAAAATTCAAGTGGACTTCTGCCCCTAACATTCTTGGTTTTTTTTAATTTTCTGTCACAGGAAAAAAAGGTTGTTATTCAAGATACCTTTAGGAATAGTTATTATAAACACAAATATAGATTTGACTTCATGTCTTAAAAAAAGATCTCTAGGTAAAGCAAAAGTAGATTAACATATTGATTTCATACCCTGCTTTAAAGGAAAAATAGACTAATCCATCTGTAGGGCATTATATTGGGCAAATCCTCGTTTTATGTGTATTTTGTTGATAAACCAAAATGAGTTGTGCATGTGTAAATTACTTTCAGTTTTAGTTGTTGTTTATTCAAAAATATGGAAGTCTTTGTAACTTGCTCTTATTTAGTGAAGGATTAATTTTAATATCTTAGGAGTAGTTGATGGCATCTGGAAAGTCAGTAGGAACTGTGAGCAGTGATACACAAATGCAATGAAGAAACTCCTCTGGACATAAAGGACTCACCACATTAACAACCTTGTTATTGCTATTCTGCCTAAATCATAGCATGCATAAAATTCTTTTTGGAAAAGTACTAAAAATCATTAAGATATAACATAACTATAAAATACTGATAAATATATTATGATTTTAATATTAAAATAGGAGTAAATTAACAAAAAGTTGGTAAAATAGTTTTACAGGAGGTGAACCTACACCAGTAACATTTCCCCATAGTGTTGCAAGTGGATTATTGGCATCCACAGGGGTCAAGGCAGGCACCCATCTATACCAAGATAGTTACTAGGTAAAAATTGGAAATTATGACACACATATATACACTCTATATGTGTGTGTGTATATACACATATAAATAAGTGTATACATACATCTGTATAAGCATATAAATACATATATGTGTATATGTATGTGCATAAGTATATATGCATCTATGTGCTTATACACACATATGCACATATACATATGCATTTACACGCATATAAATACACATATACACAGATGCATATATATTTATACAGGTATGTACACACACATATGCATATGCATACACAAATATATGTGTATATGGGTATATGTCTATACATTTGTGTCCTGGTTTCAAACAGCGAGTGGCTACATGTGTTTATTTGCTGGCTTGGTTTAAAACACAACAATATGTATACATAGGTATGCATCTATGTACGTATATGTACATCTATGTATTTAGATATATATGCATATATGCATACATATATATGAAAAAAAAACATTTGTTTCCTATCAGAAAACCTTTTGTATCATACTAGAACAGTAACTGTTTCCACTGGAATTTGTCTAGTAAGAAAGAGATATATCACATGCATTTTCTTTTATATTATTCCGGCCTTCCATCACTACCACCACCAATTTCTGTACTTGAGAGGAAAAAATAATGGATATGAGGAAACCACAAATAACAAATGAAACCCCCTTATTTTCTTCTAGAAAATGGGCAAAAGTGACTGTAAATAAAAGAACAGCGTATATACTTAGATATATAACAGTACTTATTCACAAAATGTGATCTTTCTAAATTTATTATTTCTGCAAGAAAATATGACAGCAAGAAGCCAGCTAGAAGCAGATAATGGACTATCTTCAAAGAGGATCCTTTTATTCCTCACACAGCAGTAGGTGATAAATGGTTCTAATGTCAGTGCTCACTATTTTTGCCTCATTTTATTTTTTCCTTGCAGCATATCTCAAATCAGAGACTAATAACCCCTAAGATAAGATACCTTGACACAGCTTCTTTCCATCTCCAATCGCTGAAGCTATCAAATATCTGTCACCAACACGAAATGGGCAAGCATGTAGATATTTTGCTCCTTGACAAGTTTTGCTATTTTTTCCCCAGATTATTAAAGAGAAGGGACTGTTATAATGAGATTTTTCTCACAAATCTGCATTTGTTTTGGACTCTGGCTTACAAGAATCTTTCCTTGCTAGCTCTAAAGCTGTACTACTGAACTACAGAAGATGGGAATAGGCAAAGAGCCTAAATGTGTCTTGACCAAAGATGAACAGCCAAAGTACTGAAGTGACCTATTGTTGACTCGAGAGATGCCTAGTGAACAACTGTCATCCTGAATTTTCACTTTAAATTAGTAATTAATATGTCATTTTAGGGTCATCCCACTTTTAGGAGAATTTTTAAGCATCAGCAAAACCTCTTTGCAGTGAACAGAAGGAGGGCATCTACTTGAAAGGCTTCATTACTGTTCACTCGCTGTTCAAAGTCTGAGCTGTCTCCGATGATTCAGATAGATAAGAAGGATGTGCTGTTGAGAGTAAAACTTGGATTCAGTGCAAAACTCAACTGTTACATATCTGCAGGCAAACGTATTTGCATTTATTCCTCTGTTCTCTGTCTGTTAGATGGGAGTAGGTTTTGGACACTTTGCAGCATTTCTGTGAAGACAAGACTTACATCTTTGCTGTTTATGATGTCATATTCTGATGTTGCATTATTTAAAGGCATGAGTACACATAGCAGGTAGGAGATTGTGGTTTTTTGATGTAGGAATAAATTTTAATAAACAAATTCTGTTTGAAAATTAAACAGGTGAAAATTGCCAAGTGAGCACAGGGCCAGTAAAGAAAGATCAAATGGATATATTCTATTTCTCTGGGAACTGCTGAGCTGTTATTTTATGCTAAAGGAAGAGAATAAGGAAACACTACAGTAAATCTGAACTCATACATTCCCCTTAGAATTCAGACTGATTTGGTAGAAATAAACAATTCATTAGGAATTCATTCTCACAGCTCCATCTATGAAGATACTGTTTTAGGTTGCATATGGGACAGTTTTGGATTGGTATGTTGCATGTTAGTTAAAAGTACCTATAAAAATTAAGCGCAGTCATTCTTGAATGAAAAACATTTTTTTTTGTTCTAATAATGAATATTATATCAGTTTCAATTGGAAACAGTGGTTTTACTGCAGTTGAGACTGCAGTTGCAGGGGTAACTATGCTCTAATTCCTGAAAAAATTAAGAACTGCACCATGAGAAAGAGTTAACAAAGGCACTTGCCATCTAACCACTGAATAGGAGTTCATTAAACAACAAAATACTGAAAAAACCCTAGATAGTTTGAAGGGACATTGAAGATCATCTTGTTTCAAGCCACTGCCATGGGTCTGGGTACCAACCTCTAGACAAGGTTGCTTAAAGACTATCCAACCTGGCAGCCATAACTTCTCTGGGC
>BJBW01003368.1:0-25669 GCA_004320125.1 Scolopax mira
TTCTTTTTTTTTTTTCTTTTTTTTTTGGGGAGGGGGGGGAGGAAGGAGGGGAGCAGAGAGAGAAGGTATTACAGAGGCATTTCAATAGCCTTGCAAAACCTTATATCTGTATTTTGTAATTGATAAAGCATGTAATTCTTTTTCATGTATTGCCATCCTGGGGGGGAAAGAACTGAACACTGTCTGTGCAGATCCACTTCCCACTGCAAGATCTCCTAGTTGGAGGCAGCATGCACAGTACCCCACCACAGAAATCAATAAATGTATAGTTCAGGCAGGTCTGATTCTTTCCTGCTTTAACTTGGTACTGCTGTAGCTAAAGACAGGGAACCAACAGTTGGTTCATAGCAGCCAAAAAGCTGTCTCTATGTGGCTGTGGCCGCGGCACTACCACATGAAGCTGGGGAAAGGCTGACACTGTAAAGTGCGCCATATGCTTTTAACCAAATCAGAGGTTTTAAGCAAGAATCGCCTGCTTTATTCATGCTAAATGGCTACAGCTTTCTGCACTGACTGCATAAAAAGTATTAGCAAACAGTTTCATTATTCTGCTGTGATAAAAGTTGTCTAGCACCAAGGTGGAAAATTTCTGCCACAGAGAAAGGAACCTTGTTATAAACCTACTTATGAATAGGAGGGAAGAAAGTCATTGTTGTCATTGCATGTATGTGCATGTAACATATGTAACATATGGATATATATATATGTACAGTACTGTCCCACCACTTTTATTCTCAGACGTGTTAATACTCAGTAGATTTTTAACTTGCTAGTTGAGAACTCTGTTCCCCGAGGGCACAACAGTAAAAGCACAAGGGTAGAAAAGAGCACAGACATCACGCTCTCCCCAGAGGGTGGCTGGTCCCACAGCTCTTCAGCTCCTTCACTCATTTCCCAGCATTCCCCCACAGCCACATTGATATCTCCCTGGCTATTTCCTGGTTATCATCTGAAATGCAGCCTGCCTTTGTTTTCCATCCACTGTTTTCACGCTTCTCAGTATTTTAATCAGTATCTTATTTTTCCTCTTTCTTAGATTCTCAGACAGGACCCCAAACTTTCAGTAAGGCTGTATCTTTGAAGCTCTATTTATATCGACATGAGAGCTTTCATGTTCTCTATGTCTTTACCTGAATTCCTTTTGTAGCCAACCTCCTGAAAAATTCTATAGTTTTTCCTTCAGGTTCTTCCCGCACTTATCCTTTCTTTCTCATTTTTCCCACTAAAAGCCTTACTTGTGCCTTAGTCACATACCAACTTCTATACCAGCTTCCACAATCTTTCTGTCTTACCCTCTTTCTCTTTTTCCTCATTTGCCCAGACTCGTTTCCTGTTCTCACTATTCAAGAACGCAGTGCTCATCCCTTTGAATTCTCGCTATCCTGTCTGTACCGTGGCGCAGTCAGCCTTTCAAAGTTTGCACGACAGAGCTGCGGTTACACCTCTGCCCTAATACCCACTGACACTCCCTCTGTGCTTTCTGCCCTCCCCAGACTCCTCTGACCACTTTGCCACCTTCCTTCTCCACCCCCTGAAGTACAGTCCGCACTCTAGTGGCTCGCTCACATGGATGGAGCAACTTTGCTTTTGTATATATGAATTAAGCGCTGTTTTTTCTTAGCTCTCCTTGCTCCTGAAGTGCGTGGAGTATCTCTAACTACAGTGGTTCTCCCATCTCTTTTTGTCTTTTTCCACCAGCCCCCTCCTCTGACAACCCCAATCACTGTCAGTCTCATGACTGGTTCAAGTCTGTCTTCTTGGCAGGCATACTGCAAGCCTCCTCTGTAATGCCTCTGTCTGCATCAGGTTAGGAGCTCTGTGAAATAAAAAAATGCCTCATACTGTGTCTGTGTAGCATCAAGCTGGTGCTCAGCACTTAAGAAGGGTAATTTATTTCTCCCATTTATATTTTCTTGACTTAAGGACATGTTTTCTCACTTGGAATGTATTTCATCATCTGATTTGAAACTGTCATGTAATCATAACAGTGTGTTTGTGATAGCATAGTAAATTCCATGGCAACAAACTGTGATGTCATAAATGCAGGATTTATGTCTTTTCTGCAAAATCAAGCTGAAGAAGCAGATGGATGGAAAAAACCCTCATTAAAACACCAACAGTTTCTAAAAATTGCAATAAAAATATCAATGGGAACCCAGACAAACATTGCTTAATAGATTTCTTTTTATACATGTTTCCTGATTTTTAAAAGCCTGCTTTTCTGAGTAAGACCCTCTTTTGGGGTTGGAAATATATTTTAAAATAACTGCAAAAAATAAGTGTTTGGATTCAAGACTCTAAAATTCAAAACAATTGCCTCAGACAAATTAAATAGAATGGAAAGAAAAGGCCACAATGGTGAGAAAATCCATATAAAAATTTCTGGGCTATGTTTCTCAAACCTAAACTGCCAGTTATTCATTAGAGTGCCTATGACGTATTAAGGATGTACTTGCGTAGATTATTTACAAGAACTAAGATGTGATTAATAAGAGGATGGAGCTGAAAACATCCTCTGTGATGTTCTTGCTAACAAGTGGGACCAGCTTTGTAATCAGACGTCATCAGAGAAAGCAGCACATCCCAAAATGGTATGAATCATTTCTGACTTCCTGCCCTCCCTCACTGAAAACATAGACAAGGAAAAATAAAAACTTCTGATGATAATATAGCAGTTAAAGAAATATGTTCCACAAAATCTTATCTTCTACTTGAAACCAAAAGAAAAATGGTGTTTCTAAACAGATGTCTCTAAACAGCTGGATATTTCAAATGTAATAATAATGTAATATCATGATTTGCACTTTAAATGATTTATAGTAGATATTTTTTGCTCTCAAAAGTTGTTGCAAATGTAAGTTAAATAGCAGAAAAATAGCAGACTTGCAGAGGTCTGTAAGTTTTGCCTCCAACTGACTGCAGAAGTGTTGTCGAGTAGAATATAAACTGTCTTTCCAGCTTGCCTGTTCTTCCTATCCACACTGCCCTAATCAGATTTATTAGATAAATGAAGTTACCCTTTCCCCACCTTTAATTACATAGATGGTTGGTTAATATTTGCCATTAAATGCACTTGGGTTTGGTGGGAAAACTGTTAGAAAGAAAAAAGATGGAAGACAATACTAATATCTGGACATAGCAAGATCTGAAAGCTATTTAGCATCACAAAGCAGCATTTGTCACAGTCCTTGACCTGGTCTGGATGGCCCTCCCATTCTTGGTTTGTGCAACTTCCATGGACTACTGCCATTTTCCTGGGCTAAGGCACACTTGGTGGAAAGCCTTTATGCTGATGATCACTGTCTGAGACTCCAGAGTCAGTCAAGGCTGCAGGCAAAGTGCTCTTTCTATGAAGCTTTTTAAGCATTTTTTTCTTCGCATGTACCCAAATGCTTCCTTTGTCTTCTCCTACCTAACAACATGGGGTTTTTTCATCTAGAGTTTGTCATGGGGTGCAATATTTTGCAGTATGGAGAATCATTGACTCATAAGATCTCAGACCAATGCCTCAGGTTTGGACTACTGAGGTTTTATGAAGTTAATCTTAGCATCTAGTGTAGGGATAAGGATAATTGAGACAATCCAAACTGACAAGAAAATGGTATTTTGGGACAGCTTGGCCAACAGACTATTGGGCCTTGTGTGTGCCCAGGGGATGGATGACAAGTAGACAATAGCTGTACTTCTGAATAAAAAATGTCTATTCTAGCTATTAATTTGGTAGGTTCACCAAGTCTGACAGAAAGTCAGATATGTGACTAAAAATACAAGAATGCTATTCTCACTCAGGAGAAGGCATTTTGAAATATTACTCAGGACTCCAAGCGTGGGTTTTAACATGAATTCACAGGCATGCTGTGAGTTCGGATACAACTGTGTCCCCCACAAGAGCTGTAAGAGCCAGTTCAAAGGCCTTATAAAATGCCGTATAGGTGATTGCACAGTTCCCACCAATCAACTCTATAGCACTTGCATTTGACCCTATAAATAGTAACAATTGTTTCCATGGAACTACTTTCAGTATAAGATAATATTCACTGCGGGGTGAATTAATTAAATTAATTTTTTAAAAAACTTAAATATTGCCCTGTGATTTGAAAGGTTACAAAGAAGCATGTTTCAGAGTTTTGCGAAATTGTGCCTAGCATGTCCTTAACGTTTGATGTTCCCCTCAACTCGAATCTCTGTTTGCTTACCATTTCAGATCAGCACTCTCGCAATCCTCTGCTGGATTAGCAGAGAATGCTACACAATCAGCTAAAGGCCAAACCTCAGAAAAGGTTGCCTATGCTTGTGACAACACAATAAACGATTGCAGCGAGCTGATGACAAGCAGTCCAGATGGGATCCAACTGGTCTGATGACAAAGTAATCCTCGATGGCTTTCAAAAGATGGCTTTCTGTAACTCTCTGATGACTCTACAAAGAAATCAACACCACAGCCCGTCAGACTGAGGTATAATGTGCCTAACATACTGCTGGCATACAACCCATTCAGTAATGTAAAAAGTGGCCATACATCTTTATGTTACAAACATTTCCTACCTACATTTATACAGATATAAAACTCTTAGTAAAATGGAAGCTATTTGAGGCTTGTAAAAGAAAGCAGAGCATATTATCTGGATTATTTCCATTTTGGACATATTTTTTTACTTAGTCCAGTATGAATGGTTTATATTAAAACATTTAAATATTGAAAGAGGTTTTGGGTTACAGACTGATAGTAGTTCCATAAAAACAAATTATTTTTCCATTTCTACAAAATCTAATTAAACATGTGAAAACAAATGTGTTGTGTAATAATAGAGTTATTCTTCCTTGCCTTCAACAATAATGCAGGACCCTGGTAATTCACTATGGACAAATTTTTTTTTCGTGACTATGTGGCTGGTAGTTGATTTCTTACCCCTTTGTGAAATATTTCTCCATATTTTCTCCCCACCCCCATTTCTTCTGATTTCAATTTAAAATATTTTCCAGCCTTTATGAACTTGGGAAGTGTCATATTGCCTTTTGGCCATTTCTAATTAATTATAGATTGAAAATTTCTGACAGTAAAGCATATAACCAACTCAATTATTATAAGGATCTCCCTGAAATCCAGATCTTCCTTAAATAAAGTGTGATAAGCAGATGCACAATCCCAAGTCTTGTCCACACTCCATCCATACAGAACTGAGACCTTGGTTTTACACCATTGCCATTAACTCTAATGTCTCCTTTAGTTTGACAGAAAAGAGAATGCAAAACAGTAAGATCACAGACATAGAAGCCTCAGTTTGACATTTGTCATAAATACTTCCTGCCTGTATTTAGGCAGGATGAATCTGGGCCTCTCAGTATAACTTGGGACACAGCAGCTTGGGAGCAGGGTAAATTAATGCATGGAAGGAAATTTGCAGCCTCATAAACAGTGCTCCTCCTCAGACCCCAATTCACACCATAAACATCTACTTCAGTATGTTCTAAGGGCAAAGCATCATAGTCATTTCCCCCTTCTCCATTCTTTTAGAAACATTGTCTTCGGCTATGCCTTGTTCATTCCTTATCTTTCTCCACCTTTGCTCTTTGCTGTCTCAGTAAGACATTCATAATACACATCACTTGCCCTCCCCTCAACTGCATTTTTGAACTATAGCATCTTCACCTTCTCTTTCTACAGACATTTCCAAACTGCAATTGTTGTTTGAATGCCCTGATGTTTTGTCAACAATGCACCTGAAGAAAAAAAAAAAATCATTCTTCATAATAAAATTTTACTGATAGCAGAATCACTTCATTCCCATCTTCCTTTCATCCTGTTTGCTCACACACCATTTGCAAAACACCTGCCAACATCTCCTACCTCTGCTGTAAGTACCAGGACTCCAGGTAATCCTAGGTCTATCTTACACTTGACTCACAGCCTAATTTGAACATCTCAAATGCAGCATGGGGATTTTGTATCCCTTCCTTTCCCCATAGATATACCTCTTCTCCTTCTCCCTTCTCTCCGGCTTCAGTGTCAACGCTGACAACATTTCTTCCTAATTGTCTTCTTTGGATTCTCTTTTCAGTTTTGCCTGCAGCCTTCCTTCCATGAAGGTCTTTATATCTGAACTCTGTCTGCCTCCCTGCCCTTCTATCAAAGCATTCATAGAATGCTTATCATCTCTGAGGTCAGGTTTCTGCTCTCTGGCTTTACTACTGTTCACTTCATTGATTCTTCCAGGATATTCCTTGTAAGTCAGGTCACACAAGAGGAGGCAGGAAGGTCAGCCACATTTCCATCTCTCTTAAAGGCCCATGGGCAAATATCTTAGTATTATTGTAACTGTTTACTTGATTGGGATCTTACAACATAGACCTCTGAATTGTCACGAACCCGCTTACAGAGCAGTCAGCTTTGATTTTGCTGATAAGATATTAAGTTCAATTTCTGACTTTTTTGCTGGTTTGTTTTGTTGTTTTGTTAAAGGAAAAGACCATTATAGGCAAAGTGATACATAATTTTACTAGTCTAAATAAAATGCTAATTTAGTATATTCACCTGGATGTAAAATACACCAGAATACTTTTATTGTGAGGTGCCTGAAAAATATCTGACAATAAAGTCTGACTTTGAGTGAACTTAAATAATCCAATAAGGCTAAAAAATAGATACAGGAGATGAGGAAAACTCAGAGAGAGGAAAGAAGCAAATGGATGAAGTTGTTTTAGCAGGACAGACTTTGCTTCAAGTAATGCCCTGAAGACAGCTGTAGGACAACAGTACAGTACAGTTAAATGAACAGATGTGTGCACCAACCATACGTTCATAAAATAAGAGGTAGCCTTTTTATATGCATGTCTGCTAAAGGAATAAGAATAGAAAATAATGTATTTAATTCCAGAAAAGGGTAAAATATTCAACCCATATAGAGTGGCTGGTCTTTAACTCTTCCTCTTTATTAATGTTGTAATAGAAATGGAAAAGTTCAATTTATCATCAGCAGTAAGATTACCAGTCTGCTGTGGTTTTTAGAGGCTTAACAAGTGATACGTTATTGGTAACCTTTGTTAAGTTATTGTAAGTTATGTGTAAGTGGTCTTACAATTTTACCTGATTATCCATATGATCCTTTAAGATAAAAACATAGAAGATTTAATAAAATAAATGCCTTTTAAATAAACCAGGTATCATTCTGTGCTATTTAAATAAATAATCAATCTCACTTCTTTTTTTAAAAAAGTCCAATTCTATATCTGTCAACCTCTAACCACACTGGAACTGCAAATACAACTGGTATGAATCATGAGACAGAAATGGAAGATGGATGATACATTCTGCGTGTTGTGATAAGATTACTATCAACCTTCTATAAGAAGATTGATGGAGCCATCTAATGAGAAACATTGTTTAAAGGAGAGACACTACTGTGACAAAAACCAGTTTCTCAACATTTCCCCACTTCAGAACTGCTCTTTGGGAAAAGTAACACACAGTCATTCATACTCAAAATATGTGATAGAACTCTAGAACCATTTGGGTACCATGACTATCTCTGAAGATTGATCACTCAATTTACACGTAGATACATGATGAGCACCAAGAACCTTTTCGTACTGAAACCAACATCAACAACAGGAAATATTCCATCATCAACAACTTGAAAACCTTCTAAAAGGAATAAAATCTCCAAGCACAGGATAATAAGCAGATCCTTCACACGCAGTAAGAAGTTTCAAGTCATATTAAGCACAGCAATCTCTGGGTAAGAACACTTCAACATAGTCTATGCGTGTCAGCAAAAGCTCTAGGTAATGTCCATCTCACCTCACATTAGCAACTCAAATGCAGTGTGTCTACTTTGAGTTACTGGTCTAGGCTTCCTACAAAGGTACGTCCAAAGTGCAATTTCTTCCATTTTGAAATCATTACTAAAATCACTGCCTCTTCCTTTTTCACTCACTCAAGAGCCTAGCCAACTAAACTAAACTAAACATACTAAACATCTAACTTTTTAAAATAAAAGTCAGGTGATATTAAGCATTGTATGAAGTCTCTCAAATGTCACGCTAGGTATAATGAAAATTATTAACAAGTAGAGTGAATGTTAGAACTAAAGCTCTTCATTTGCTAGGTGCCAGGTGTCTGGCATAAATTGGCATCACTCCACTGAAGTTCCTGCAAAAAGTTTGGCCTCCATATCAACAGTGGATTTTATATTAAAGCTGCCCAAAAATGTACCCTTCCTGTATGTCTCACTGCCGATGGTTACATCAGAATCCCTTACCAAGAGATATTCTGTTCATCCCTCTGAGTCTGATTCACTGCTCACTTATACCAGTGTGCATAAGGCAATATATGACACTGAAACAGACACATCAGGATTAATGAAGAGAGAATCAGAAGCATCAGGGAAATCAGATCTAACTCAAGCTAAGTTTTTGGTTATGTTACAGAATTTCCCCTGTTAGTTTCACAAACTTTGTTCCTTATTCTTTTTTTTATATTTTGAGCCTCTTTTTCTAGCAAAATTAAGCTTAATATCCTAATTATGCTGAGCATTCTGTGTATGTGTGTGTCTATGCACATGCTTATGCATCTATATATTTCTCTTTCACAGACTCCCGCCATCCTTCAAAGCTTTTGAAGACATTACCCAGTTTAATTAATCAATATGGCAGAGGGGAGTTAATCTCAGAGATGTTAAGTTTCTATGAGCTTCATGAAAACAGACAAAATAACTTCTATCAGTGTCCCTGGAAAAGCTATGGCATGAGTCTGTATCTTATTAGACACTAGGGAACCTAACCACAAAATACTCCACTGTGAAATACACTGTAAGAAAGTGTATTTCAGTAGCTTTGCTGTTTGTAGACCTACTAGGAATAAAGTCTACCACCCCCTGTTAAATTTCTCTCAAACTGCTATGGAAATGCCTAGCCTAAGTGGCTACAGATGCCCAATCTCATTTTAGGATTAACGCACTGTAGAATAACCTCACTATCATTTAGAGAAGCCACCTAGGCAGAGGATCAGACTGGCCATTCAGACAGGTCTTGGTGAGCCAAAACCCATCCCAACCCTGCAAGCTCAGAGTATAGACTGCCCAAGTGCCTGTTCTAGCTCCAGGCTCCACTCTCCGGCAGACAAGAACCCAAGACAAGAATTCTCTGTGTGACATTAACCTGTTGCCCTATATAGAAAGGTTAGACAATTGCAATAACGACAATGCCAATGCCTGTTTTGAAATTAATTCTGATCACCAGATGCACGCAGTACAATTGTGACAGATTTGAAACCAGTGCTTTGCAGCCCAGTCCTTAGAGTTCAAGATCCCATTTCTTTTAAACAGACAGGAACAAACTGCAAGCCAAGGAGCAAAAGAATAACTTATACTGCCGTACTTCTGTGCTGCAGGAGAGATTCAAAACATCTCCACCTTGTTCTCTCCCTCTGCATTTGTGCTTTAGGCTTCCTAGCTCAGGGAAACCAAGTGGCACATGAAGATGAACATCAGGGTAAAGCAGAGGTGTTGGGAAATGTCTGGACACTCTTCACCCCAGTCATTTTGTCATGACACAGTTTTTGCCAGTGGCATTTCTGTGAGAAGGGATAAAAACTCATAAAACAACAAAAAAAAAAAAGAAAGAGCACCACCTTGGTCTAACTTATATTCCCTTTCCTACTTGTTTTATATTACACAACCAAGTGTGCTAACACTAAAACACCACATCGTCCATGCAGAAGTATGAGTTAGAACAGCTGTAGCCACAGTGTAAGTGCCCTTGAACAGGCTGAATTTTTCCAGTGTATCACAATTACAGAAACACCTGTGCCAAACAGCTTTCTTCTGATCCTCTATAAAAGTTCACAAAGCCCTCAAATTTTCTCATTTCATACAGGTCTGTGCTGCCTTGAAGCCAGCTCCATACGTCTCAATATGGGATACCACAGAATTTTCCTTTTCATGCCACAAAACATAAAATAAAGGGAATGTGCAGGTGCAGAAGTTGACATATGATTCTGTTACTTAACAATAAGGCACAAGATACAACACAACAATATTCACTTTCCTGATAAATCCTTTTCACACACAAAATTACACTAAAAAAAATAAAAGCACAAATACTATGACAAAAAATGTTATACTTGCCTTACTACTTGGGAAAATGCATTCTAGATTTCTACATCTACAACTGTCCCACAAGTAGAGTTAGCTGTTGCTTTGTTATGTACCACTCAGGAGGCAAGGGGGGGAGGTTGTTAAATCATACATGTACGTCATGGCAAGTATGCTGAATGCATTTGATTTGGTTGTTATTTTACAAACAAGATGCTATGGTTGCATTAGCCTTAGCAACTGCTGTCTAGAGTCTATTAAATTATTTACATATAAAACTACCCAAAGTGTCTGATTAAAAAGGGTTGGAGGTTGGAAGAAAGTCACTCTTAGCAGTCACCACGTAAAGTGTGGCTGACTATCCTTCAGGCAGAGCTCCAGAAAAGGGAAAGGGAAGCAGCATAAGTCAACTACCAAACCGAAGTATTAGGTTCATGCAGAATTGCAGCCTATAGATAAGCCTGTCTTATGAAAGATGAGGAGTATGTAGTAATTACACAACCTCCTAAGTCTTGGCTCTCTACTGCCATTCCTAGCTATTGGAAACTTCTCTGTGTCCAAAACTTCAGCAAAGAAAAGTTTTGATAATATATTCATCAAAAAGGCATGATTTTTCCAGACTTACAGAAGGGAAGCTTTCCACCATTCCCTGCTTACAGAGCCCATTGTGAAAAGCTTTTTTTTTTTTTTTTTTGCAAAGCATGGGCAGATAATAAATAATATTACTACACCAATTCAGGAAGCAATGTACAATGGCAAGCATAATTTGAACCACTTATGCATTGCTTATACACTCAAGAAAAACAGCTAGATGTCATTGTGTACAGCTCAGGGGAAACATCTGTTCCAACTGCTTTGGTCAGCAAGTAATAAGGAATAATACTGAAAATATCTGAATGCTGTTATGCAAATCAGTGGTATGCCCTCATGTTGAATATTATGTTCTGTTCTGAGTACTCCACCTAAGCAAGGATTTAACAGAAATAGAAAGTGACTGGAGACAGCTGATAAGCATGTTACAGCCATGAGAAGGATTTCATAGCCTTAACATTTTAGGATTATTTAACTTGGAAATAAATAAAACCAGCAGCCACAGTACAAGCACGCACTGTAAAATAAAATTGCATGATGAACGTGAACTGAATACTCTTATCGTGCTTGCATTTTCTGCCACTTTTCTTGCCTTTCATCTGTTTGGTCTATTTTGATGTTGAGATATGAGAATTAGGAACTATCTATTACTCTAACTTTCAGCTATGGCTACCACAGTGAGGCCCACAGATGGTCACTAGGCAAACCCATAACAAACAAAGTATGTTATGAGGACAAAGTTATCCTTTGTCCTCATAAAACAACAAGGAAACAAAGTTAAAAGGCAACCCATTTTAAATATAAAAAGGGAAACACTCCTATAACATAGCCCCGGGTGTGCTTCATGCACCCCTGGGAAGCATCCGGACAACAGGTCCAGGAGTGAGCTGCCCTCCCTCAAATGTACCCCCAACCCCACTGCAGCCCAGCCTCCTGCCACTCCAGACACCACCCTGGCATGAGCACAGGCTGGCAAGGAGGACAGCAAGCTTGTCTTTGGAAAGGATCTTTTTTATTCACCATTGGAGCACTCGGGACACTGCAAGGGACTGCCAGTGCAGAAAGTGGGGCTGAAGTTCTCCTGCTCCCTCTCTCTGTCACTGCCTCCTTTCCTTGGCACACAAGCACCCTGGGCAGCTGGCAGTGACAAAAGCCATGGGCTTCCAGATGTTTCCAACTAGTACTCCAAGCATTTTGTGCTGCATATCGTATCTTTCTCCACACTACTTTCCGGAGAATTCAATGCTGGAAATGATCAGAGAGGAGAATTTAAGCAGCTACAGTCCCAAATTATATGTTTCTAATTCACACCTCCATCAAAATAGGAGTTATTTTTAGGCACGATGAAAAGACCTACTTATTTAAGTGTTGAACTCACTGCTACAAGATAAAAAAACAGGCAAAGAATTTAGAGGGGATTTGAAAGACTTAGATTCTGTGACAGGTCAAAACCACGGCAGTTACATGTGGCAGACAGATACCCTCTCCGAGAGAGCGAGAGCGTCCATGCACGTTTCTGACACAGAGCTGGCCACTCACTGACTACCACAATGAAGAATCTTCCCTGTGGTCACATTATTCCTTATTTGTCTGCCCTGGGGTTTCTCAGTCTTTTTCAGAGGCTTCTGGCGGAGTTGATCTCTGTCAGAGATAGCCTACTGCACTCAGGCACTCAGCATCGTCATTTCTGTGTCCCAGATAAAGAACTGAAACTTCTTTCCTTTCTTTTACCATTTATCTTTGTGTGTGAGAGAGACAGGGAGAGGAACAAATGAAAGAGAGGAATAATCGCTGTCTTTCATGGTTTTACATATGAAACAGAACTATTACAAGCAAAACATCTGAGATGGGAATCTTAATGGTGGCCAGAGATCAAAAATAATCTCCCAGATGTAGTATTTATTGTTCCAGTTTTAATTTCAGTAGATAGGAAAAAAAATTCCAGCATCATAAATTTACTTCCGTTTGTTGTCTTTTGCAAGCCCTGGCACATAATTTTAGTTTGGATATTGTGGATAAGGTCTGTGAATACAGGTTGGCACTAGTTTCCCTGCAGCCACAGAAACACCTGCCTTCAAGCTAATTTATAATCTGCACCTATGGCCATGGGCCACTTACAAGTTTATTGAAAAAGGTCTTGACAAACCATGTAGGAAAGACTCTGTTCTTTCTCTTCCTGTTCCACATGACATAAATTTGGCATTAACAAGTCACATTTTTATGTCCAACTTTATAGATTGTTAATAATATGTAAAGATATTTGATATGTAAGATCATGGGTCAAATATTTCTTAGTCTACCCATGTGAGTAGTCCCAAACACTTTTTTTATTCAACTCCTCTTACAAAGACAGTCATGCTTTACCTTCTCTGTAAAATTATTCTGCAGTAGTATGAGGCAGCTCGCACCATTACCTATAGTAATCTCATTAACTTTCAAGAACAACGCATGTCCTATTCTTGAGCTCTTCAGAACTAAATCTTCATCTTCAGCAAGATGAAGAAGAGTTGCCCACACATAAGAAGAAATCTGGTAGTGCAGTAGGATGCCCTGGTTCTTCTCACATATGATTCAGTATAGTAAAATATCACATCCCCTTCACAGTTTCTGAATTTAATGTATTCCATGTTGTTCTACCTATAAAGGATTATGAAAATCCATTCAACCACTATTTCCTTGACAATGTTTTTTCCTTTTGTTTATAAATGACTGTGGAGAACAAGTCTGTAAATGAGTCATTGCTTTTTGACTCTAGTGTGTTCAGCTGGCATACTGTACCTTGGCCCTGTACTACAGCTAGGTGGTTTGTTTTAGTATAATTATCATGTAAGTAATCAGGAAGTGGAATCTCCTGGGATGTTTATAAATATCATGAAGAGTCATTATTAAAAGTACCAGGAACAATCCTGCAGATGCTATGTCACATGATCTGGAAAGCAGAGAAGAGAAGTTCAGGTTGTAGTAGTTTTTCTCCATTAACTTGCATAGGAAAGAAAAGTAATCCATAAACTACAGAGCAACATAAACAACTCATTCCGATTCAAACCTGAATCCAAGCTGGAACTTCTTTCTGTTTAGTATTTAGCACTGAGCCCATTTCAACATAGAACAAACAGCAGAAAGTTTCCATGGCATTTGTAGTTGTAGAGGAAATCAGGAGATGGTGCTTCTACAATGCCCTTTAAAAGTTCTGCTTGATGAAATATATAGGTGGCTAGGTGGTGCTGAAATGTTAATTTTAACTGTCATGCCTGGCTGTGGATTGCATCTGTAAAGTCTGTTCACTGACTAGGTTTCCTGCATTTTTTTAATTGCTGATCTACCTGTAAAATGGGTGACACATACCAGAAGCTTCAGTGCTACGCCTCTATGAATGACAGCATAGGTATTCAGAGTCTGTCATCCTAAATCGCCTGAAAGGTACGAACAAATGCATAGCTACTTTGCAAGGTTTCCCTGAAATCTAAAAATACCGACTTGAGTTAGACTTGAGAGGAAAACTCCTGCACTCATTCCTCATGGAATGAGTATCACACCTCAAGAGGAAAAAGAGCGGTGGGCACCAAAGAGAGGCCTGGGACAGATAAGAACTGGAGTTAGCACTGATCTGTTCAGGACCAGAGGTGCAGCTGCTTGCCCAGTCACAGTCTATCTTGTTTTCAGGGCCAGCAAGGAAAGGTACTCCATGCCTCCACATACATGACTTATACCCTCACCTACCTGTCCTTCTCCCCTTCCCACAGTCATCAAATAGCAAAAGGAAACAGTCAGGAGGCAGGAGCCTGGAGCCTTTTGTGCCCTCTTTCAGCAGGTGCCACCAGAACTGCTAGGATGTGACAGCAGAGATGTTAGGCTCAGAGGGGCAGCATGTTCCTCCCATCCCGAGCAGCATCTCCCTTTCCACCTCCAGAGCAGCACCGAGTAGGTCCTCCTTCATCCGCATTATCACACAGGCAATCCCCGCGCTGGTGACTGCGTTTCCCCTGCACCTACACGGTGCACATTCTGTATTTGACAGCAGAGCTTCAAAATAACCCAGGACCAAATATTTCATTCATAATTGCACTCAGATTCCAACATATTACTATTACCATAAATTTGCAGTGACCTCGGACAAAACAAATGAAATCAGTTTCTCAGAATGACACAAGAAAGACCACTAAGGATTTTCCAGCTGCTACATTCTATTTTAACCCCAAATCCATCTTTCTCCTTTGCAAATTAACCTTATGTGTACAATGTCAGTCCATTTATATCCAGTAACTTATTGCTTAGTACTGGATTCCTGAAGGCATTCTTTCAAAATGCTGAACTGCCTAAGGCCTGGGAGAAATAAAACCTGTTCCTTTCATTCCCAACTATTTCTAATGGGATGAATAATCCCTTTAAATCTGGCAGCAGTTAATATACCCAGTCAGTGGTAACAATTATTCCTGAAAGCAACTGATCTGTGTACATCAAATTCTGTCTTTCCTTACAGCAGATACCTGGGGAAAGGAAGCTGCTCTGGAAAGGAACCAAATAAGATGTCGTCATCGTGTGAAAAGGTCTGGTGAAATTCGTGGAGAAGGGAGTCATAAAAGTAGATACTGACAATCTGAATTTAAAGGGAATCAGTTTCACGGCACTGAACATGTCTCCCTCTACTCATCTCCCTAAAAATAAATAACATTAAAAAAAACCAAAAACCAGAGTTTCCTTTTAAATTTCATCTGGGATTTTTATTTACTTACAAATAATTCAGAGTAATAACAGTTTGCAATTTTCTGTTTTCACCACAAAAGGAGAATGGCACCTCAGCTCAGAAACCAACACCAAACTGGTAAGGCTTCATGAGGGAATCTAGAGCAACCATCTGTAATTCTTGATGTGATATGAGTTAACTGGGCAGAGGCAGGACATATGAGAGGGCAGCACACCTCATACACCTCAAACTGTGGGGTACCCATGGACTTGGTGGAAACATTCCTCAAGGAATACCACAGAAATGTCCCTCTGGACAGTTGCAAGCCAAACATCTGTCTTTCTGCGTGGCCTTTCTCGGAGTCAGAGCTTGGATGCAACCGTAGTAGCCTCAAGGGGAGCATCTCTCATGGCATGCCGTTTGAAGGACACTGGAGACATTTTCCACATGCGACTGAAATCCCATCCTGTTCCACTAGAGGGTTATGCCTAAAGGACAAGCCTAAGCAGCAGCAGTAAGAGGCAGGACGCTGTGCTCTGCCTCAGAGTTGTGCTAATTTTCATTGTCCAAATACAGGGGTTACAGCCTCTGCTTTACATCGCTAGTTTTTCTTGCAAAAGCAATTTATGAAGCACAAAACATCTTTTCCCCTGCCTGTGTCCCTGAGCCTTCAAACCTCCCTCTGCAAATCTTTCTCAGCCTGAGTTTGCTCAGTTTGCTGTTGCCTATGGAACAAGAAAACTTTTTTGATTGTAAGATGTTAAGATAAAAGAAGGTGCTAAATGATGTCATTTCTCCTCAAATTTACAAAAGAACTACTTTTATATGTAGCACGTTCAAAGCATATAAATGGAATTCTTTCAGAAGAGTTTGGCTGAAATAACAGCCCAGGCATACTAACCATGCATGTAACTGAGAAAGTGATGGATCCTGATCTAATAATAGGCATCATAACCTGTGTATCTTGTCTGAACAGGAATGCTCAAAAAAGAGAGATCTGAAGATCATCTTGATTTTGCATCTAAAAGGACATTACTGCAATTGAATCACATCCATCCTATCACTTTAAGCAATATACTAAAATATTAAAAGAGTAAAAAATGAATTGCAAATGAACCCCTACTATCTACCTTCTTTCCCTGCATCCCAACATACTCTTTTGTGACCATTCATCTTTGTGTCAAGTTGTTACTCTTTTTAACTTGGGGTTGGAACCTCTCTTTTCTGTGAAAAGTATATAAATTTTTTTCTGAGAAGCTCCAAGTACATTTTTTAATTTTTCACTTTTTCAAAATAAGATTAATACAATCAATGCCCCCATACTACACTCTTCTTAGATTATCCTATAAAAAGACAAAAATTGCCTGCAACTGTCTTGCTGCAGAATAAAAATGATAAGGATGTGCTAACAAAAGTGTAGGAGGCTTAAAGAAGATTTTTTTAAACTATGTGCATCTTTAAACAAGACAGGGAAAAAGCGGTACTTTTATTTAATTTGTAAGTGGTTCCAGACATTGCAAGCTATGCAGTTGGTATGTTGCTGTTTTCCTCAAAAGGGTCAGTTACCTCAGTTGCAGTATTGAATTTTGGGATATTATGGTTTGAGACAAATAGTACACAGTGACTAGTGTTTAAATTACTCTCTTACTGTCTAGATTTTTTATGTCTTCATTTTTGAGATACTTCAGAATTAAGAGTTCATGTTTTACTAGTAGCAGATTACTAAAGCGTGCTTCAAAATTTTGTGGATAAAGCATTCACTTGCCTGCGGATGTACTTTCCACCTAATGGATGTGAAATCAGTGTTGACTTAGGTCTTCTCAGGAATGCTTTCCTTTATTTTGTTCTCCTTTGTCTTACCAACAGGTGAGCAACTTACACAGATACCAAGAAAAATGGAGTTAATGGAATTCATCCTTAGTCCTCAAGAGGTCTCTCTTATTTTATGAGTTCTTTGTAGATATAAATCAGTTTGGAGTAGTGAACATTGTTTTAAATTAATGTAGTATCAGATTTTAAAGTTGTTCCTCAAAACCTCCCTTACTATGTGTTTACTGCTAAGATTCCTTAGTTGTTTTTTTTCTCTGCCAAAATACCATGAACACCAATGAAAGTCTAATAGCACAAGTTTGGTTTGATTCTCTAATTTACAGTCCTCTCTGAGGTTCTAAAGATTCCATTATTGATTCCTACACTATCCTTTCCCTTCCCTCTCTCCTGCCCCTCCACCAAATGCTCTTGAGTTGCTGCACCTGGGGAGAAATAACCCCAAGCACCAGTACAGGTTGGGGGCTGACCTGCTGGAGAGCAGCTCTGAGGAGAAAGACCTGTGAGTCCTGGTGGACAACAGAATGTCCATGAGCCAGCAGTATGTCCTTGTGGCCAAGAAGGCCAATGGCATCCTAGGGTGCATCACAAAGTGCGTGGCCAGCAGGTCGAGGGAGGTCATCCTGCCCCTCTACTCTGCCCTGGTGAGACCCCATCTGGAGTACTGTGTCCAGTTCTGTGCCCCCAAGTTCAAGGACAGGGAACTGCTGAAGAGCGTACAGCAAAGGGCCCCAAAGATGATTAAGGACCTGGAGCATCTCTCCTACGAGGAGAGGCTGAGGGATTTTTGTCTTTTTAGTCTTGAGAAGAGAAGACTTAGGGGGAATCTGATCAATGCTTACAAATACTTAAAGGGAGGGTGTCAGGAGGATGGGGCTGGTCTTTTCTTAGTGGTGTCAGTGACAAGACAAGAGGAAATGGGCACAAACTTCAGTATAAGAAGTTCCACCTAAATGTGAGAAGGAACTTCTTTACTGTGAGAGTGGCAGAGCACTGGAACAGGCTGCCCAGAGAGGTGGTAGAGTCTCCTCTGGTGACATTCAAAACCCACCTGGACAACTTCCTGTGCAATCTGCTCTAGGTAGACCTGTTTTATCAGGGGGGTTGGACTAGATGATCTCGAGGTCCCTTCCAATCCCATATTGTTCTATGATTCTGTAAATTAATGTGAAGTGTATTTTGTATTTCTCTGGCAATCACATTTCCATATAATAGGCCATTTTTTGTTATTCTGCTTTCACGTTTTTCAAGGCCAGCACAGTCCCATTTCCTACTTGGAAGTTTTAGTGTTTCTATCAGGGATGTATTTGGTATTCCTCTCAAAAGGCTAACTGCTGGAATCCTGACATCATATAAGAATCTCAGCTTTCATTTAAACAAAAATATAATTATTTGCAAAATGTCATTGTTCTGCGAAAAGAACTGAAAACATGATTGTCATCTCAGAAACCAGAAAGTAGGAAAGAAAGAGTACTCAGTTAAAAACTACTTATTTAAACTGACTTGAGTCAAACTTCACTGTATGTGTACATTCAGGACACTTGACCTTGGCAATACTGCATCTCACTGAGGCAAGAAGCCATTAAAAGCAAAGGATGACGAGAACCTTTGGTGAGAGAAGTGAGACCTAAGGTACCTTCTAGTTAACCATTATTGCCATCACTACGAAGAAGCAGGGGCCTGCCAAGATTCTCAGATTTCCAGGTTTTGCTCATACATCATGGATATCACAATTATAGCATTCAGGTTAGAAGGAGTTTGGATGAATCAGCAACGTATGGCAATGAGTGTGATGAGAGACTGGAAACAGACTAAGTTTAGATTTGGAAATTGGGACTTTCAAGTTTGTACAATTAAGGTGGAAATGCAATGCTAGAAATAAGGAATACACAGACCCTGGCCAAACCACTGCCACCTTCTACTGCCTGTAGTGAAAGAAAGTGGCACAGACATCAAAGCAAACCTCAGATATTTCTTTGGTCTTCAAAAAACATGATGCAATGGTAAATGTAATAAATAAAAGACAGCTACCTAATAGAGACCAAATCCTTACTGTCAGGATTTTTTTTATCATGCATTCATGAAAGAATGTTGATTTTAATAATCAATTTTTCATTACCATTTCACATTTTAAAGCATGGGGCCAATCCATGGATTTTTGCATGCATAAATGAGATAAAATAACTCAGCAGCAAGAAAGGACAGACAGTGGAGATATATTTAGTTGAGATTTGGGGTTTCTCCCTGCTATTCCACAGGCTATCTATATGACTTTGGGCATGTCATTTTGTGCTTGATTCAGTTGCCTAATAAAGGCATTTAATGTCATTTGTAAAGTCCAAATGTACCCAGGTTACTCATACAAGGCTAGCAGATGTGATGCCACACACTTCTGGAACAGCAGCTGGAGTCACATAGGATAGGCACATTGCATGGGAAAATGGCTAAAGCCTGGATCTATCCCAACCCCTCCCATCTGAGGTGCAAATGATCTCCATGCTTACTCTTCCTGCTCTCACAGCAGTCTTGTGCAATGAAATTGTTAAGGATTAGCAGGTTCTCAGATTTGGAGGCCCCACGGGTACCAGCTCCACTCTGATAAGCAGAGATAAAAAAGGACTTCATCGATCATTAGAAGAGGTAAGGGCCAGGGCAGAGACAAGAAAGCAGAATCTTGATCCCATGTACTGCAAACTCCTTCTGAACTGGCTACTCTGTGCGCACAAGATGCAGTATATCTTCTTTTTCCAGACAAACAGGGATGTTGGGACAACCCATACCCTAACGACTGGCAGTCTGAATATCAGTCCTTCTATTCAGAACATCTGGCTCTTCAAGTTACCTCTTGATCAAGTGTAGAAGAAAGTGTATGTGAACTAACCAAGTTAGTGGACAGAAAAGGAGCCACGGGGATCCTCCTAGACCCCTTTTTTTTTGAGAGTATTGGGAGGACTTAAGCGAGTTTTTGTGCTGCTGGAAGGAGACAGTTCTCACAGTACATACTGTGAAGCCAAAAAGCTCTCGGCAGTACATGCATGGCATCCACTTCAAATAAGTGTTTGCAATCAGAACCAAAAGAAACCATAAATTGACCTGGGCTCTTCTTCCTTCCCATAGTTCTAGCTAATATTTGTAGTCATATTTATTCCATAAGAGCCTGACTTCAAAATAAGACTTTAGAAGGTCTACAGATACCAGTATTTTGCACTGCAGTATGATGAGTCTGGAGTTACTTGCTGTGACATTTATTTAATATAGCATAATGCTTCCAATTTGTACTAAAAAAATCATTTTGGAAATTCACTGGTTTTTATGTGATGGCAGAAATATGCTTTTTAATGGACTGAAAATTTTTATGAGCTATGAAGAGTTGTGATACATGTGTGATGCTGTACTAGATCCTGAAATAAAAATGTTTAAACGCTAAGTGCTTTTTATAATATACTCAGTTACAAAAGAAAAGTTTTAAAGAATTGCGATAATCATGAGACACTTCTTGTTTGCTCATAAAAATAAATCAGCTCATCACAATTGGGAAACAAACTTTTCTTTACTTACATCATAGCCATGACCTTAACTTATTTAAAATTCTTTGTCACAATTAGTCAGGTTTAGACCATTATTTTTGCTGAGGGCTCTGTCTCGTTTATTTCTTTCATCACATGCTCTATATTCACCAACACGTGCAATGCAGTACTAGAAGGTGACATTTGGAATTTATCAACATGTACCATGTAGGACAATTTTGATAATGTCCCAATAAGCTGCCACTGACTAAACAGCAGTCTAAAATCCATTTGGCTCCATTAATCTTTGAAAGTGAACTATTAAAACTGATCCTCTTCCTTGATGGACAATAAAGTAAATACAAACCTCACAATAAGTTAATGATCTGTCCCTAACAAGGCTGTAACTCTGACGTACTCAAGCACCTACTCTCTCAGTCTAGAAACAAGAACCAGTACGTCACCAGATACATGCATTTAGCTGGAAATTGTCCATTTGTTACCCTTTTGGCCATGCTATATTCAGCTTGTCATAGTTGGGTATGGGTATCACTCTCAACAGTGATTTTTATTCCATTTAAGCTGCAAGGCAGGATCTACAGTCAAACAAAGCCTTTTTTGGATTAGAAAATGATGTGACTCCACTTATCCAATGAATCAGATATGCCCTCCACGTTAACTTTAATAGAATCAACCTAACAAGAACAAAAATAAAGCAATGGCAAAAATTAATTGAATTTTCACAGTAGTTATTTACAAACTACATCCTTCCTTACTTTAATCTTGGGTTTAGTCTCCAATCCTGTTCCAGCTGCAACTGATTGCCAACTGACATGTCTTTTGAAGTCTGACACACAAAATGTTCCAGACCTTAAAAGTACAACAACCACACGTAACCCCTCCATTCCAAAAGCACCATGCTCCTCATCTATAAATTTAACTTAAAATTTTTAGGTTTTATCACCAAGTATGATATAGCTCCACTTGGCAGAGTTGTGGAAGTAGAAAAGGCAATTTGCCAGTCAGGAAGCTGGGCAAGAGCCATTCTGCACTTAGCACATAACTTAAAGACAGCCAACAGTTAGGCTTGATGCTGCCCAAGCTGAAAGGGCCTTCAAATGGCTGTTCTATCTGACAGCTTTGCTCTTTCCACCTCCTTCCTGCTATGCCACTTCTTAAGCCTTTACGTGGAAACAGGTTGTCTAGAAATGGTCGTCCTGCCTTTCTGACATTTAAAATGGTAGCATCGTAAAGGGCTGCTTAGAGTGGGTTTCCAGCAATGACTACGTTTTCAATTTATTTTTTTTTAACTTTTCAAAATTTCATTTAAAAACAATGTCAGAATTCCTGCTGCTATCAATAAGACTGTAGTCCCGGGAAGGGGAGAGACATTTCCTGCCCTAGATATTCCAGGGCTTGCACATATTTCTAGTTTCTTTCTGTTCTCTGAAATTATGTAGAAAAGTATACAATCAATAGATCAGATTAATAAAGCAATAGATCAGAATACTCCTCTATCACTTTTCATTTTCCGTCCTCAGATAGTTAATGATTTAAATACTTTCCTTACAGTTTTTTCCATGCCTATTTTCTACTGGAATTTTGTACTTTTGTCCAAGTTTTCAAAAACCTGGAAACCTTTTGTAACTTGTTTACCAACCTGTTTTGATTCCACTCATGCATTAAACCTCGACTTACCATATCACATCCTGTTTGGAATGGACACTGAGTAAAAAGATTTGCTGCACTTCCCTGGTACTGGTTTCTGGTACTGCCAATACAAGAGAAGAAAATGTCTCTGGAGTGTCTTAAGATAAGTTTGCCTGTTCCGGCCTGCAACAAGGGAAAAGTGAACTGTAGAGATATGCAATTCTGTTACTACAACCTGAATCATCAATAAAAGGTAGGAAAGGGGTTGGTTTGGTTTATACCACATACATTTTATCTTTGACATTTAGATCAATTTTATCTGACCTAAAATGTGAATGGCATCTGTCCACATGCCCTTTCTACATTATAAACAAAGCAAAAAATACATATAGATGCTAGACCACCATGGGCTACCAGAAACTCCGTATTTAACATCAGAGATACAGTCACACTGCCCTCCTAGTCTTCCTGTGAACCACAATGAATCAGTCTAAAGCCTTAGGGGGCCCTCCAGATAGTCTGAGCATCTATCATAGGGTAGATTATTAAAACTACAAATTGCTCATCTACAAGGAGACTTCTTGACGATGCTCAATTCCTTCTTTCCACTGAAGCCCAGGGAGAAGTTTCAGATGGCATATACCTGTTTCCAGCTGCCTTGGTCAAAAGGGATGACAGCTTTTCAGATGTGACTTCAGATGGTCAAGCTTACATTCCCTGTGTAATTTTTACTAGAGGTATTTATTACTACCTCTTAATTCAATACATTGCCCACTACCTGAAAACAGAAATCAACTTTTATGTCAACTTAAAGAAAAAATAACTGTTTACTGTACCCGTATTCATCTAATACACACAACTCATGAATACTATACAATAAAAGTTCTATGTTTAACAGTCCCACTTAAGTGTAAGAATAATTTCAGTGTAATAGCACAGGTATCTATTACCCCATCTTAGAATTCAGTTAGTATATTTTGAAGCTTAGTTTTATAAGGAATTGTTTTGCTTGGTTTTCATGGAAAAACCTTGGCCAAATCAAGAAATGAACTAGTGCAATCCAAATTTTTATGCTACTTTATGCTGAGAAATAGCACATGAAATTTGTACAGAAAAGGCTGTTGAAGGCTTCTATTGCCCTGTAATGAAGAGAAAAAGAGAAAAGGAGAGCTTATAAAATTGAATAATACCATCGTGCTCAGAAAAGTCCTTAAATCTTATATCTGAGATGTGGAAGAGAGGAAAAGTGTAGAAGTGTAGTTTTCCAGGAATGGTCCCTTATTCTCCTGAAAGCCAGAACAAACTGATGGAAATAAAGGAGGCTAACAAGTCTTCTCTCCTACCAGAAGAGGACGTTCTACCTTTATTTGAGTACTTGCTCTGTGGGAGAAGCCAGTTGTGTGAGAAACCACACAGGATGATGCACACATCCAGGACCACAGGAGGGTGTTTGAGTCCTTTTCCTCTTTCTTGAATGTTAGGTTGGGAAATGCCAGGCCTTCCTGTTTTCTCTTGCCCGAAATCCAAATCCCTTCCAAATAATCAGCTTTTGCTTGGAGTCCTATCCACATCCTCCAAAAAAACTTTATGTAGGTGTGATCCCTATTGAAGCAAAGGTCCTGAGGTGGTCCATTCTTGACACAAGAAACCACTCCTCTGTTGAGAGTCAGTACATTAAGGAGAAAAGAGTAAAAGGAAATACATTACACAAGTACAATGAATACTGACTTATCACAAAATAAATATTCCCCAAATGTATATGTGCATGTATATATATATGTATGTATGTTAATAGCACATGTCACACAAGGTTACACTTGGGGATTATTTTTCCTTCTACTCAGTATTTTGCTGCAATTTTACTCAGAGAACAGCCACTTAATATTTTGGATTACAGAGTCTGTTGTAGCTACAGCTATATTACAGATAGGACAAAGACACACATTTTATGTAAATTGAGAGCTAAATCTGAACTTTCCAAAAGTTTGAGATGTTAGTATATATGGGGATTTTTTTAAAGGCTTTATTATTCCAAGATCAGGGCCAGCTGCAAAGATTGGATTCAAATCCTAAAACATTTATTAAAATGCATACACTTCTTGGTAGAAAGAAGTTTTAAAACCTGTCAGCTGAGAACAACACTCTTTTTGTGTGCTGCCTGACAATTCAGCTACAGATCGACCCTATTGTTTTTTGGATAATTTAAATGTGATTGTTGGCAAAGCAGAAAAGGGTGGGGGAGGCGTACCGGGAGGCACACAGTGAGAAAGAAGAAAGCATTTCTGATTATACAATATATCCCTGACATGTTGTTACACACAAACCCAATATTTAGCATTTAAAAAAGAAGGGGAAAAAAAAAAGAAAAACAATAAAAGAAACAGCAGCTGTTTCTATGTGATGTCAGAGAACAGGTGTGATACAAATCTCCATACCAGCGCAATCATATTGATCTCCTGATGATGCACGCATGAGGCACATGTGCAAACGTTATCGACCCATCCGGCATCTAATTTCCAGGAATACGGCCTGAAAATGCCTCTCTATAATTGAAAACATTATCAGGATAAACACCGTATTGGCCAATTATTAAAAAACACACACACACACAAACGGAGTAAGGAAAGGTGAGCCTGCCCCCGCAGCGCGCCCCGCTGCCGCGGCCGTGCGGTGCCTCCTCGCCGGGCAGCAGCCGCCTGCGCTCCCCGCGCTGCCGCCGGGACCCCCCCAGGACCCCCTGGGGGTTGGGTGAGAAGCAACTCAGCCCCGGCGCTGCCCCCCTGAGAGGCCGGGGGGGGGGGGGGGGGGGGGGGGGGGGGGGGGGGGGGGGGGGGGGGGGGGGGCGCGCTGCACGCTGCTTCCCGAGGTGTGCGGCGGCGGTGCCCCTGCGGGGTCGGAGCCCCGCAGGGCGAGTCGGAGGGCCACCGGGAGGGGGGGCTCCTGGAAGATGGTCTGGAGGTCGAGGGCAGCCAGGCCTCCGACCGCACCGCCTCGACGGGCTCCGCACACGTTTCCGAGCACCCTGCGACGGACCCAGCCTCGCTGGCTGGTCCCCCCGCCCCCGCCCCGCTGAACCGCGCCCGGGGCGGGCAGGGGGGGAAACCGCCCCCTCGGGGCGCCCTGTGCCCGGGATCCGTCCCCTCCGGGGAGAGGCAGGTTTTGAAACCGGCCCTTCATTTGTAAGGGGTGTTTTGCTATTAACTGTGAATGGCGTCTGCCATTAGAGGGCACTAAGCAACCCTGCATTAACGCGGCTCCGGCGAGGAGCAGAGGAGGGGGGACGTGGAGGGGGGGGGGGGGGGGGGGGGGGGGGGGGGGGG
>BJBW01003368.1:28335-82408 GCA_004320125.1 Scolopax mira
TTTTTTTTTTTTTTTTTTTTTTTTAAAAGGGCGTTGTTTGTTCAATGATTTTTTAGCAGGGGGGTGGGGGTGGGATATCTTGCCCCGCGCCCAGCGACATCTCGGCTGGCCGATCCTGACCCCTCGCTGCGCTACATTCCCATCGGAGTAAGGAGGCAGGATCGCGCCCTGGCTGGATTAGCACCAGAATCAATTGGTATTGAGTTGCTGGAGAAGTCACATTGGTTATTCACGAGAGACTCATCCCAACCAAAACTCTCCAGCTCAAAAAGGGGGAGTTGCTTAGACTAATGTTCTTGGCTTGACTCCACAAATAACAGGGATACTAGTAAAAAAAAAAAAAAAAAAAAAAAAAAAAAAAGGCGGGGGGGGGGCAAAAAAACCCACCACAAAACCCACTCTATCCGGTTTAAGGACAGTGTGCTTTCCTCTGAAATGCTCGCAAGAGAGATGGCACCTACAACTTTTCCAGTCTGATCGATTTTTAACACTCCGTAGGAACCTCTTACTCTACGTGCCCCTGTATTTTATGTACTTTGCTCACTTTTTTTTTTTTTTGAGCTCTGCTGACTTATTTTAGTGAAGGAAAGACATTTGTTAATAGAAGCAGCAAAATGTGGATATTTCGAAAGACTTCGCTAGCAGCAAATGTTCCCAATTCGTGCAGATTGCAAAATGGGTTGGGACTGAAACTCTGTGCGGCACTAAAACAATGCTGCTGTGCAGCCGCGGTGAGGAGGAGAGGGCAGGGGGAGGAGGAAGGAATTTGCAAGCGCGATTTTCTTTTTATTCCCTTTTAAATGCACATCCTTTTCAAGCCTCTGTCACGTGCCGGCAGTGCTCCTTCTGCTCTACATATGGAATAAATACCTCCGAAAACTGCCTCGTCCTGTTTTGATCGGGTCTTTTCTTTCTTTCTGGGTTTTGGGGATGGGTTTTTTTTTTTCGGCTTGTTCTTTTGTGGGTTTTGGTTGGGGTTTTTTGTTTTGTTTTGTGGGGGTTTGGGGTAGGTTTTTTGTGTGTGGTGGGTTTTTTCTGGTTGTTAGGTTGTTTTGGGGGGGGTTGTGTGGCTTTTTTTGGGTGGGTTGTTGTTTGGTGGTTGTTTTTTTTTTTTTTTTTTTGAACTGCGCTCCCAAATGGGCCGGAGTAGCTGCGAGTTATGAAATGGGACAAATAAAAGTAAACAGTCTAGTAAAAGTCATTGCGAGGCGCACGTGTTGTGTGTCTGGGTCACTGGTGACTGCCACTGATCCGGCTGGGTGTCCCGTCTCTCCCCACCCCCACCCCATTTCCCCCTCATCCCTACCCTCACCCTCCTCCTCCCCCCCCCCCCCCCCCCCCCCCCCCCCCCCGCAGCTGGGAACTGCTGGCTCCGGCAGGCGCGGAACGGCCGCTGCCAGGTCCTCTACAAGACCGACCTCAGCAAGGAGGAGTGCTGCAAGACCGGCCGCCTGACAACTTCATGGACGGAAGAGGACGTCAACGACAACACGCTTTTTAAGTGGATGATTTTTAATGGGGGAGCGCCAAACTGCATCCCGTGCAAAGGTGAGGGAGGTGCTGGCGAGCTGCTCCTGGCTGAGGAGAGGTTCGGGCAGGGGCTGGGCTGGGAGAGGAGGAACTGGGAAAGGGAGGGGGACACACACACACACCCACCCCTCGGTGGGCCTTTGAGGGGCATCTCGTACCAGCCCCGGGATCAGTGAGGGGACCCCCGTTTCAGCTCGGCCACCGTGCACATCGCGGGGGAGGAGGGGAGTGACCTCCTCTCCCCTCTGCCTTCACTGGCGGGGGAGTTTGTTTTCTGGAGTGTGGGGGAAGGGGGGAAAGGGGGGGTGGGAGGTGGTGGGTGGGTGGGAAGGTGCCTTCTCTCTGTGCTCCGGTGTCACAGTGTCTTTTTTTTCTTTAAGCAGTTTTGACACCAGGTCTGTTCTCCACGCTCGGTACTAAAGTGGTGCCTCTTTCCTTCTATCAGAAACGTGTGAGAACGTGGACTGTGGACCCGGGAAGAAATGTAAAATGAACAAGAAGAACAAACCTCGGTGTGTTTGTGCTCCGGATTGCTCTAATATCACTTGGAAGGGCCCCGTGTGTGGCTTAGATGGGAAAACCTACAGGAACGAGTGTGCCCTTCTCAAAGCCAGATGTAAAGAACAGCCTGAACTTGAAGTCCAGTATCAGGGCAAATGCAAAAGTAGGTTTGCAAATCTAATCCAATCTCCCTCAAATGCCAAAGGGTGTGTGTCTGAGCGTAGGGAGGAGGAGCTGTTGGATGTACTTCCCCACAGGAACTAGATTGATGATTCCAAATGCTGGGAGATAGTAACTACCCACTCTTAGCAGACAAATAGTTGGATTGAGAGTTCCCCATAGGCCATCAGTACTTGTGTCCCACCAGCTACCCTTAGATGGGAAGGTCTCCTCCAGCAGCACTTAGATGAGGAGAGCTGCTGCAGGCTCTTACTCTCTTGATTGTTTGTTTCCTTGTGTCACCCGTTCACTCCTCACTGGGGCTCTGGGATCGCCTACTAATCACTGTGTGTTTCCATCTTTATTTCAGAGACCTGCAGGGATGTTTTGTGCCCAGGCAGCTCCACATGTGTGGTTGACCAAACTAATAATGCCTACTGCGTGACATGCAATCGAATTTGCCCAGAGCCTACCTCCCCTGAACAGTATCTCTGCGGGAATGACGGCATAACTTACGCCAGTGCCTGCCACCTGAGGAAAGCTACCTGCCTACTGGGCAGATCCATTGGATTAGCCTACGAAGGAAAATGCATCAGTAGGTATCTCGGTCCGACGGTGGAGGGTAAGGGTGGGGGGAGCTTCCTTGATCTCAGCTGTCTCAGAGTATTGTGTGTGCAATTGGATGGATGTAGTTTGTGCTGGGGAGGAGGAGGAGAGAACTTCCATCAGCCTGGGCCTGCACTCCCAACCAGGAAAAGGAGAGGCGGGATGAGTTTTATCCCTGAAAAGATTGCAAAAGGGAGGAGGGAGTCGATGGCATAATCCTGCTTCTTTCGCTACTGCTGTGGGTGCTAACATTAGTATCCAAGGGAGAAGTACCCACCATTAGATAGACGATGACATGGTTAGAGCTCAACAAGGTCTTGATGCTCAGGATCTGGATTCCTGGAAACAATTGTCTTCAAGTGGTCTTGGCAAAGCGTGTGTTAACTTAATTGGAAACATCTGATCACTTTTTCCTCTTTAGAAATATTGCAGAGTTTGGAGGCAGTTGGTGGATAAAGATGGGAAAATAATCTCTGTGCATCCTGACATTTTGTATTGTGATTTCCAGAAAGGACTGGTAGCAAACCATGTTACAAGGAAGCACCTTCAGGGCAGCCTCTGCTCCCCAAAACTGCTGGGGGAATTCAGGGGAGTCTCAGGCTGCTTTTAGTTGGCATAGGTTGAGGTGAATTCCCTTTCGAGTCTCACAGACAACTACTCTGTGTGGGTTAGTTTAAAAATAATTGATTTAGAAATGCTGAATGTGTTGGCAAATTCTGCATTTACCGCTAATTTGGGGAGCTGAGTTTCCACTGACATCAAACAGAGCAGGAAGGTCATGTACAATAGGCAAATGTAATTCTGTATTCCCAGGGCCAAGGTCTGCTGGCACAGCTGCCTTTCCTCCCCCACATATAGACAGGCAATGGTGTCCAAGGGACTACTTGCTTGAGCAAAATCAGCAAGTATCATCAGATCTACTGCATCTGAGCTTTGTCTATTCACAGGGAAAGAAGGGAGTTTGGGGTTGTTTGTTGTTGCTTTTCTTTTTCCTTTGTCTTTTCACTTACCTCTAGTATCCTGTGTATATTTTTAGAAGCCAAATCCTGTGAAGACATTCAGTGCACTGCTGGGAAGAAATGCTTGTGGGATTTTAAGGTTGGCAGAGGTCGGTGCGCTCTCTGCGATGAGCTGTGCCCTGAAAGCAAGTCAGACGAGGCAGTCTGCGCCAGCGATAACACAACTTACCCAAGCGAGTGTGCCATGAAAGAGGCAGCCTGCTCCATGGGCGTGCTTCTAGAAGTAAAGCACTCCGGATCTTGCAACTGTAAGTGAGATTTTTAACTCTGCAGACACTTAAAGCTTCTGAAGGCAATCCCTAGGTAATGAAGACTTACACCTTTAAACCTAAGAAAGCTTGATATAGAGATTTGAGATACTGTGCCATATAAGTATGTATCTGTCACTCACACACTTTGTTTACTGATAAAATGCAATAGATCTCCAACGACGAGTTGGCGTTCAAGGTGGAATTTGGGGATATTTTGTGAACAAGTCATTCTGTCAGAAAGGCTTTGCCCTAGGACTGTAATCCTAGCGATTTTTTCCTACTTTGTCTGCTCTGGTGTGCTTCGCTGATTGCTTTATTAACATCCGGATAAACTCTATCTTGGTCAAAAAGAACAATCCTAATGGTAGCACATGGGCACCTGGTTCAGCACAGTTGCCTCTGAATGAAGGACAAAAAGCAGTTAAACCTAGAACACAAGAGCGCTTTTTATTCGATTTCAGGAATCTGCCAATAAAACCTGAGCCATTGATTCTTCAGAACTTTCTGCAGTTATGACTTCATAGATTATGTATAAAAAAACCTTACTGTGTAACAGCAGATGCCAAAGAGCATCTCACTACAAGTCGCATAAAATGCACCGCTGTATTATGGCTGTTCAGAGGGCTTTGAAAACATGCACTGAGCTGCTTCTGCGCTGTTGTTGTCCTTATTTAAACAACAGCTCCCCTGTATTCCCCCATTTAGCCATTAATGAAGATCCAGAGGACGAAGAGGAAGATGAAGACCAGGACTACAGCTTTCCTATATCTTCCATTCTAGAGTGGTAAAACCTCCATCAATATTGGAACAGCCATTGGGCATGAAATCAATGTCCATACTGTAAATAAGTGTATGCTTATTTATTTTGGGGAGAAAAAAAAAAAGTATACATATAGTTGAGTCTGGTAGACATTTATTTATACTGTGTCATGTTTTATAATTTATACATAAAATGTCTGGTTGACTGTACACCTTGTTTTTTGAAGAAATTTATTCGTTACGGGAAGAGCAGTGTTATTTATTGTGAGGTCTCTTGCTTGTAAAGTAAAGTTTTTCTTTTTTTCTTGTAAACTATAAAAATCCATTCCTTAGAGCTTACCCACATGGTCTCCTCTCTCTGTTTCACTGATGTTAACTATTTTCCACTTTAACAAACTTGCATGTCAGTTTCTGTTACATTTATTTATTGGATTTTATTCTTGCCGGTTCTGTTCATAAAAGATCCCTCGGGTTTTTGTTTACAAGGAATCTTGACTGACCAAAAGGCGTTGTAACTGACTTAAGTATATTTCCAAGGTGCAGTGAGGCAATCTTTAAGGAAACTTCTTCCACTTTTCTCTACTTTTGACCACATCATGTACTGAGGTGATATCAATGTACTGAGCGTATATACTGTACTATACGAATTCCAGACCCAAAGAAATCGGATTATGAAGGTTGTTAATAACTATAGGGCTGTAGTTATTAACTGTAATAAGAAATAAAGGTTTTATTTTATATTTACTGTTTTATTTTTTTGTAACATGCATAAGTGTTTTATCAGGCGTTTCCTTTAAGATGGTCTTGCGGTATACCAATTTCAAGGTTTTCTTTTCCCAATCAATGTGTCACTAAAAATTATATCAAAGCTTTATCAGTTCAAGTTTCTTGCGTTTCATAATACTTTTTTTTCTGATGCAATTTTATATTTTCAAACATGGCGAGTTAAATATAAATTCATTTAAATATATAGTTTTGTACTTTTCTACCATGTAAATGTGCAATGTATATAAAAGTTATAATGTGTATTTGTAAATAAATGATGAGTGAAAAAATAAAAAATGGAATTTTCCCTAGAAGTGGTCCTCAGTTTTTGGTTCTAAAGTGTTCTGGCCCTCTGGTGCAGGGAAGACATACTGGTGCTTACATGAAAAGGAGCTTGTGCGTGTCATAGCAGTGAAACAGACTGGTTTTATACGTTCATTTAATAAACCTTTTTTTCAGACAGGAGCAATGTCTCTATTTCACTGGTATTAATTAATTTTAAATCCAAGTACAGTGATGGAGGAGAGTAGATTTGTCGTTTGTGTTTCCCGCTGTGTCCTCTAAATAAAAAAGTCTGTCACTTCTTGGACATCTTTAACTTCAATGTTTCTAGGAGGTTTTGAATATGCTTTTGAATTTTTGCTAAGCTTCATATACATGTTATCAGAGTTGCAGTTGTATCACCATTTTAGATAATAACCAATAGAAACTTGGCCTACTGGGCCTGCTGTGTAACAATCAGCACAAAAGACAAAAAAAACCCAACCCAACAAACCATCAAAGAGCACATTATCACTTGGAAATTATTATTTCTCCCAAAAGGAAGGTTAATTCTGAAAGTTCTATTTGGTGAAGACTAGACACACTTTTAAGAGTGGACACTAACACAGTCAATTGAGGAAAGGCAACAACCATAAGCACAGCAGAGACCAAAATAATGTTTTAAACCAACTGGGTTATGCTGTTGTCCCAAATAAGGCCCCACTTATCAAAATTTCTCTATCCTACTCCACAAAACTTAAAAATGTACTTAAGCACCTTATTCAGTGGTGTTTCAAGTACTTTACTAAACTGCGATTTGAGAGCCAAAGTTGACAACCATTTTCTTTAAATAGAAATCATATTTGAAGGCTATTCCTGCTATAGTCTTCTGCATAGTTTTTACTAAAGCGTATACTCTAATTTGTTATGCATTTATTAGTATTATCCAAAGCAAATAATTTCTTCATCTATGAATACATAAAAACTACAAGTGTGTATGTATAATACTGTATTCAAAATAATAGCAAAATAATTCTGCCCTACATCCTCCTGTTCCTTCATTTAGACAAGTAGTCTCTTTGGAACGAAGTACATGATGAGACGAGCAAAGGGAGGAGGATTTTGGTCTCCTGAGGAAACAGAACCCAGAATAAAAGAGAAGAAGGGCCAAGAAAACAGAGGGATGGAAAAAGAACCTATCAGAAAATCTCTTAATGAACTCATAAACACATGACAATGCCATAGAGACAAAATGTTTAATAGATGTGGAGAGTACCAGAGGAGATTTTTCTCAAATTCAGATAGGTGCCAGCTACTTCATTTCCAACAAAAAAAACATTAAAAGACTGTTTTTAATTGTAAATATATTTACATGTCTTACAGAGAGACGGTAGCAGAGCAGGATTTCTGGGTTCTAATTTTATGTCCTGCTGCTGGTTCACAAAGTAACTTTGAGAAAGTCACTGTCAGACAAATTCAAAAAAGCAATAAAAATGCCAGGAAGCTATATTTACACATGTGTGTGGACATGAAATGGCCATAAAAATCTACATCAATATTTTGCTGATAAAATTATCTGTAGGTTCTGCTACTGCATTTCCCATTGCTACTGCTATTTCTATACAGCTGAAAATCTTGAAACCTACCTTGCACCAAAGCCTGCCTGTCATGCACAGCTAAGGCATCTTCTGAGAGGCTTCATGAGGTAAGGATCTTCTGAGCATGCCTAACATACACCAACCTCAACAGCCCCAGACACTTTTTCTCAGAAACATGTCCAGAGGTTGTGGCTGCACAACTGCCACCATTTTACATAATATATATGTGCCTTCTAGATAAGGCACTTGTTCATGAAGTGGGAGATGCAGGTTCACTGCTAGCCTCTTCCTGAGGAGATCTTTCCCACATCTCCCACGAGTGCATCTACCACTAACTCAAGGTGAAGCTCAGGCTGGAGAACTGTCTGTCATGCCTGCTGAAGCCATGCTTCTGTTGGAGAGGAAGCAAGATTAATTGAGAGAGAGTAATTTGCAACCCTAATAGGTGTTCTTTTTGAAGAGGAAGTCCTGGGTTCTTGCCCCAGGGGCTGCCTACATATTTGCATTTGTAATTGAGAAACATACATAAATAGTGCTTGAAGCAGAGGCTAGAATCCAGGTTGCCTCCCCTTCTCTTTCCCCCAGTAGGCAAGTGGCTCCATCCTTGAGCTATGAAATCATGTTTAACTCTCTGCTTAAGTCAAGATTACAAATCTCATGTCTTTTTCTACACTGAGTCATAGTTACAATAGGAGAAGCTTTACTTTTTTTATCCTCTCTTCTAGGCTTGTACATGGAGAACTTCCTGGGAAGTGGAAATGTGAACTTAATTCCTTCATTCTAAGGAAGATGCTGAATCCATTATTTCTACCTCTTGGTTTTGGGTTTTTTTGGGTTTTTTTGGTGGTTTCGCTTCCTCTCTTAATGCACAGGCTATCCTGGATGTTGTTTAAATGAAGAAAAAGAGATGTCTTGATATCTAAGTAGAAGAAGGTAATTTCTTCTCTTGAAGAAACCAATCTTGTACAAGCTCCTAAACCATGAGACAAATGAATTTTCAGAAATATCTTTCTCTTCAGTGTGGCATACATATTCTCCTTGCTGTAAATCATATTTCTGAAACCTGTAGTTCACCATGGAGTATACTTTGGTACTGAATCCCAGTCCTGTGAACTCCATTCACAAATGCAGGAACAGTAACACAGAGTGAAGTGTGTATGTTTGAAAACAGAAACCCACGCTCTGACACTTAAGTAAAATCAGCTTAATTTCAAAAGACCTATCTCGAGGCATTTGAATGATAAGAATATTGCCTTTAAAGCCCTGGTTCCCAAATGTATTTGTCTGCGCGATGCATGCAATACAATTCTGATCACACTTGAATGCATTCCTGATAGCTGTGTTCATCTGACAGACTTAAGAACAGTATCATGGACCTCTTTTGCACCTTTTACCTCTTTTCTTGCTTTCTACATGCTAATACACCTCAACTAAAACTACATTCCAAACCTCTCAGCAAATTTCAAACAGCTGTCATTTTTATTTTTTTTTATGACATAAAAAAAATTTCCTTCTCTCCCTCCAAATGGGAATCAGGTGAAATTAAATTTCAGTATGCAGTACTGTTCTCTAGGCAGTGACATTTTACTATACAATGAATCACCAGCACAGAAACATCTGTATCTTATCCCTTTGAAGAACTAGGATTCCGTGCTTTCTGGTGAAGCATAACATTTGTACATAGACCGAGGAGTTCACAAGGTATCGGATTTTAAATTCATAACTCCCTGAAGATAAGGCAATTACAATTTTTTTTTTTGATATTTCTGTAATTCCAGGGCCTGCCTGACCCATTATGGCAGCATGAATTTTGCAGACAATATATGAAAAGTAATTGTACACACAAGTTAACTCTTTAGATTTTTTTTTTTTCTGATAAATTTAAGTACATATAGGACGTTAGTGGCTGGATTTTGCTGACACTTATTTGTAATCATATGTATAATTCACATTCATTCATTACTTCTAGACAATATGGCAAATTAAATTATCACACAGTGGAGAAATATGACATGAAAACAAGTTGTGACCTATAATGTTCAGCTCAGAGACTGTTTTTGAGTTAAAACCACACATATGGCTCATTCTCCTGTAATTTACAGGTACATTCTTTTGATCTCTTAATCTTTAAATTAATTTGTTCAACTTAACCATAGGATTGAAGAGCACTAACATGTCAGAAACTGAGACGGTACTCTGGACTTTGACAACAGCTAATCAGACCTACCAGATGCGACAGAATAATTAGATTACAAAGGTGGTCCAGTGTTGATTTGAATTTGGAATGCCCTTGAATTTCTACCAGTGCCACTCAGTAATAGCATCTGAACCTCCCTGTGTTTCAGTGAGGTCTACAGATACTCAGAAGTCCTCAAAATGAAACCACAGCACTCATGTTCTAGAACTAAATTTTAGGCACCTGTTTTTAAAGGCTTCTGAAAATATTTAAAAATGAAAGTTGGAACTATTTTTCATAGTGTTTTACAGCAAAAGGAGCATGTTTATAAAATCATTCCTACTCTGCACAGCATGGTTGTATGCAAAAATACAGTTTTATATAAGAACAGTTTCACTCTCTTCCCCAAGATCCCTTAGCAATTTGGAATGTTCTTATTCAGATAACAGTGTACCTGTCAAACTTATGCTGGGCTTCCTAAATAAGCTCTTAATTTTGAGTTTCAATCATTTCATATTTTAAGAAGCACCTGGAATTGCAAGGATGATGTTGGGGGTGGCTGTTATTGGAAGCATTTGGAAAATACGAAAGCATACTACCATTTGTTTTCTGAGCTAGAAGCATTGCCAAAAGAGGTCACTGGGCAAGACACATAGATAAGCCAGACAGGCAGTTATGCAAGTTCTTGGACAATGTACACAAAGGTGGCACTGACGACAAGTGAGTCCAGCAGAGGCTCAGGGGCTGAAGCACCTGCTCTGCAAGGGGAGCTTGAGGGATTGAGCTTCTTCTGCCTTGAGAAGTGAAGGCCTTGGAGGCACCTCAGAGCAGCCTCTGCCACTAACAAGCAGGTCTTTGCATAGCCAGAGTCAGGGTCTGTATAGCAGTGCACCGTAGCAGGACAAGAGACAACAGCATAAATTGAAACAAGAGAAGTTCACACTGAGTGTAAGTGAAACCTTTTTCCCCATAAGGACAATCCAGCAGATGATCTCCTGACATCCCTTCCAAGCTGAATTACCCTATGATCCTCTGAAGAGGTATGTCCACTCACTTTTAAGTCTTGCAGATTCCAATATCAGGAAGGAATGTACAGTTAAAAAGAAACAATTCCCTCAAGAAATATTGAAAGAACAACCGTATCACCACAGCTGTTGGATGCAGTTGTCATCAGGAACATAGAATGATAGAATGTTCCTTCTTTAATATTTTTTTCCTTTACATGATTCTTAAGCGATCCTAAAAATTTCCCATAAATGCTATTTTCCTATTGATTTTAGTGAAACCTTTTGCTGTTCAATGAATGTAGCATTTATTCACTAGAATTTTTATTCTGTGCTGAGTAGAATGTGTAGTGGGAAAAAGGGCAAGCAAATGCACAAAAATTTCAAGTAAAAAAGATGAAAGAGTGAAGCAGTTAAAATGCAGTTTAAAACCATTGTATTGTGCAGATTTGCAATATTTTTTATTTTTTTTTAGGACTGACAATAATTCTCAAAGAGACAATAACTAGTACCAGCTAGATTGGTCAAGACAGCAAGGAAAGCAAAAAAAAAAAAAAGAACCCAAACAACCAAGGAAAGACACTTGGAAAAATAAAAAATAATGGATAATGCCCACTGGAGCAACTAAAAAGGGCCCTGCAGGGATGTTTCCCATAATCTTTTCCCACATACAGATGGTTTAGTCAAAGCAATTCAAATCCTTGTTTCAATGGTGACTCCACCAAAACTGCAAAAAGCCTAAAATGCTTGGCACAAAAGATTCACAAATATTGAGTATTTCCACATTTGGGCTTCAACTTTAGACAATTAATTTTCATTCATTTTATGAGAAAGAAGAAAAAAGGACTAAGTCTATCTCTATAAAGATACAGACTTGGAGCTCCAAATTTACACAGCCCACAAACTCGGGAGTTGCACTTCCCAACCCAGCATGCCTGGAAGCTGTGACAATTCGTTTATTAATCTCCCCGGCATTCTCCACTTACGGGCTCTGATGGAACTTCAGCCTTAATTGAAAGACACTTGCCACTGTCAGCAACCTAGCAAGCAGCACCACATGGGCTGAGGGGTGAAATCCAGCCAAGGCCCACAGCAGAAGACCCATCAAACCCCTCATTTCCTCTCGGGAAGAAAGGCCAGAGCCTGAAGTGTTTAGCTGCAGCCTGTGGACAGCAAAGGTAGTGTAACATCCAGACTTGAAGACATACGGTGTTGTTTGGGTGTTCTTCACAGATATACTGCAAGCTAGTAAACGGCTGTCTACTTCAGTATGAAAAAAAGACCCCAACCCTGTGGTGAGGGTTAGTGTGGGCTGTTCTCGGCACTAATACCATTTCTTCTGTACATGCAGGTGGGTCATTGTGGTGTGTGCTTTTGGAGCCACACATTCACACACATTCACAGTTAGGACCTAAGGGAAATTTGTGAGTACGTTTTACTGCTCCTGCTCACCTTCTCAGTATTTAAATAGTTGGGATGTAGAGAACACTTTTCTGAAAAAAAACCCAACCCACAAACAGTGAGGGATTTACACTTTAAAATATTCCTTTTTCTTCATTTTTTCTCTCTCTCTTTTTTTTTTTTTTCTTGTCAAAATGAGGCATAGCTTATGGAAAACCTGGAGAAATGGAGAAGCAACAGAAAAGTGTCACAGTAACGAAAATTAAAAAGAGAAAGGCAGAGTAAAGACCTTAAGAAAAGAGCACAAGATCACAGAGAAATAGTATTATGCAAGAAGTTGTATGTGAAGAACTACACACAAGAAACCAATTTTTATCAGTCCCTCAGATGTACAAGCAATGCTATGAACACTGAAGTGCCATCTACTGGTATATCTTGAGCTAACTAACCTGGTTGCTTGGACTCCACCATGGAACACGAGACTAATCTTTTCCTCTGAGACTGATATTTTGACGACTATGAGTAAGAGACCTTGCTAGAACAGTCTTAAAACCTTTCCCCTGTAAAATGAAGATACTAAGATTTCATAAACTGTGTGATTACACGTGTGCAAAGCTCTTTGAGATATAGTGGTAGAACATTCTGCAAGCTAAGCAGGAACTTCTGTAGCAGCATCTCCATGTCCAAACTCTGCACTTGTGGAGAAGATGTTTAAAAATTAAGTGAGAGACACAGAAGAAAAGGAGAATAGAAGACAATAAAGGAAGAAAAAGGGAGAAGAGGATAAAGACCGTCAGGAGTTAAGGAGGAAGAGGGTTGATAGAATACAGTGTAAGTGATTAATTGCTAAGGACAATACAATTTACACTGCAGTTTTAGCAGATGTGTATGTGTTGCTCCAGCTGCAGGAACAGCAGACTCTCCAGATCTTGTTTCTGACACACAATAACTGCGAACTCTATTATGTGCAAATAATAAATCTAAGCAGCACCTCCAACATATGAATGAGCAAGAAAAAGAAGGTCATATTTTCAGAAGTGTTAGCACATATTTGTCAACACCAAACTTAGCTAAACAGCACAAAGGAAGACTACAAGACAATGGCAACACATACCCAAAGCTATATGTGAGTCTGCAAGCAGATACAAGGTTTTGAAAACCCACGTTTAATAGGTGAGGCCTCTAGGGATGGCAAACTTCACAGGGTCTTGGGTAGACTGGATGGGTTTGTTTTGCTGATATATTTACTGGCTGGTATGTTAATTTTTTCAATGTGTTATACAGCAGTTCCCAAGTTGGGGTCATGACCCCACTTGGGGCCTGCAAGCCTGGAAGTGAAAATGAAAGTGGGGTTGTGACCCTGGAAGTAGGGTTGCTAAGGGAAAACTTTGGGAAGCACTGATGTTGTGCTACTAGGTGAGACCCCTGTGTGGATGGTGAGTTTAATCACTGCTCAGGGATAAAGTTTTTAACAGTGCCTATATTTCTCAGAGACTTAAAACTCATTTCTGGCTGATTTACTGCCAGATTCAAGTAAAGATCTCAGGTACCTAAAAAGAGGTTTGAGAATTAAATTCAGAATTGTGAGTACTACATCTTGAAAAGATCAGTCCTGTGATGTAGTGAAGACATATCCACCCTTTTGTTTAAAATACCCATTTGTAGCTGCAGTCTACTGATTAGAGCACTTTCTTGACAATTCTTGGCTTGAAGAAATCATCTGCCATTTTTCATCATGGGATGAAGCCACATTCATGAGTTTTGTCCCCCAAAAGTTACAGATTTACTAGGGGAGGTGGGGGTTGTCCCTCACCACCTACATGGTCTTTGGTCGAGGATCAACTATGTTTGGTTAAAGAATGAGTATGTTGAGCAAGCATACTGAATACAACAGGATAGCCACTCTGAAGAAAAAACTGTCTTAATCCATTCTTTAGAAGAAGTACCACAGATGCCTTCTTCAAGAGCAAATCCCAAGCTTGATTTCAGCCTGGATTTTGAAGATTTAGGGTTCAGTTGCCAGTACGTACTCGTCTAGTGCACTTCAGGCACCCTAAGACATCCTTGTTGATCTCCAGCTGCTGTTCCCAAAGGAGACAGTTCTTCCATAACTTCTGCATTGCATCCAACAGCCCCACAAGGAAGCTTATGATACCCTAATGAATTTTAAATGGAACAAGATCCGTATGTGTGGACAAGTGAATTGAGCCCTTAGCCTCCTAAATCATGTAAGTACTTCTGAACAGTCATGAAAAGTAGACATAAAGAGTTGTATCTCCTTATTTCTCATGTTCTATGCACATTTATTCCAGTCTCAAATTATACTATGCTATGCCTGCAGCTTTCACAGTAGAGCTGGAAAATATTCCTTTCATCTAGAGAAATATTTTATAGTTAGTAATAGAACATTTGCGATATGCAGCATGCCATTTCAGTAAGAGGCATTAACAGTTGATTTTTGGCAGAGAAATGTCTCTGTTTCTCATTTATTAGTAACTTGTATTGATTTATACCAGGATTAATTATTGATGCAAATATTTCACCCATATTTTTTTTCTGCCACAAGCAGGGAAAAAAATGCATGGCTGTGAATAATCCATACAATGGTTTATGAAGCCCAAATTCCTCAGAGAGTATCAAATATCCACCTGGTGTCCCTGAGTGCTGGATTTCACATTTAGACCTCTGAATTAACAGATGTGTACAGTCACATGCAAGCAGAAAGCTCCTTCTTGATACTACATCTGAGGAGGCTCATTGGCAGTGTTTATTTTAACAAAATCATGGGATATCTTGTGTTTGTGAAATTTCTTCCAAATCTACTCATTTCAGAATGTTAATAATCAGTACCCTGCACAGAGCTCAACTTTTAAGTTTTAGTTCGTAAAGCACATCTAAAAAGATAAGTGTGCTTACTGTAACATGCTCCAAAAAGAAAACAGCCACAATTTTAAGCAGAAGCCCCTGAATCTGAAAAACATACTTTTTTAATGTATGAAATCGTATTAAAAAGTACATCTTATGCTTTTTTGCCTAAATATTTCAGTACATGAGATACAACACATTTCAAATCAAATCAGACAAATAAAATTTATAGAAGTTATTATTATCAAACTGTAAAAAAGGAAAGTCTCAGAAAGAAGGAACTTGATTTTAAAATATTGCACATTTCAGATCCTTCTATTTGTTGTGTTAGAAGTGGGGATTGTAAGAGCATTTTCAAGCTTTTTCTCCACAACTACAAATGCTAGAAATATAGTCTGATATAAAGCCCAGACTTCCATATATTCCTATTATGCAAGAACTCAAAGATTTTAAGAAATAAACTAAAACCAAATATTGAAAAACACGATAAAGTTGTAAGAGTTCAGCAGGACTAACTGCCAAGCAGGGAGGACTTTATTTATTCAGAACTGTTTTGTGTCTCTGAAACTGAAGCCTTGTCTGCACTTAAGAACGTCTCTTTTTATTAGTCCCACACAGGGTAATCATTTCCCTCATCTAGAAATGGTAATTCTAGCTTAAACATGTTTTAAAGGCATATCCTCCGTCTGGACAGTGAAGCAAGAGTGCCAGCATACCTACATCTGCGGTAGAGTAGGTAGTGTGAAGCACAGTTATGAGAATAACAAAAATTGCACTGCTAGCAAACATACTCATGTCAGTAAAAACCTATTAAGTATAGACCAGACTTGAATACATTATTTTCTGAAGAGCCACAGAAACCAAGTTGACATTTGGGATTGGCTTTTTCACAGGAGCAAGTAGCCACAACTGCTTATAAACTTTTAATAGCTATGTTTTTCACTACAGTAGCACATCATATAAGAACACATCCAATAAGTTTTTACTGTAGTCTGGTAAAATATTCAACAGCATGTATCAAGTACAGAACCCATGTTCTCACTCTTTGTTCTGATGGGGCTAATAAAAAAAAACAACCTAATATTTTGACATACCTGATCCAGAGAAGAGTTGAATATGTTTGTCATTGTGAAATCCTCATCTTTTCTAATGAAAGGCAAAATATTTACAGTCAATTTTTCAACAACTCATGAAAAAATGCTTGTACACATTATTTGGATATTCAAAGCAAATAAATTTCATTACTTGCATATAAAATCACTTTATGTCCTGTCTGGCTCAGGCAGATTGGTAGATGTGCCATATGCACAGTCCTTAAAGTTTCTTTGGGTTTCACTGACACTGCAGATCATAGATGATATCTTTGTTTGAAGTCTCCATGGGAGGATGGTGGCTCAACAGAGTAGAGGGAGTGTAAAAACTGTTGCTTGTTTTCATGAGGTTAAATTGACCCAACATTAGGTGCATTCTTTCTCCCATCTCCACAAGTTACAGAGCAGCACTGCTGCCAATAAAGAAGCCCAGGCTGAGGAAAGAGGTGGAATTTTTTGCCTTTCCACTCCTTCCAGGAAGGCAAGCAGCCCTAAGCCACTGGGTTGGGCACGGAGAGCTGGGCTGATGCTTAGGTTACTGTGCTAGAAAGGGACCCAGGATGGTATCCTGAGGCAGGCAGGGACACAACAAAATCTGGTAACACTGCACGGGTAAGCTCAGCAGGGCCACAGTATGTGTGTGCGAGTGTCACGTGAAATTGTTACCTAGGTTCCTGGCACAGTTTTGTCACTGGCCAGATACATCTCTCCCACAATTCAAAGTTGTATTTTATGGATTCACACAGGCCACAAATCATCCCCAACAAGAATACAGTTAATATAGTCAAAAGGGCAAAAGAGCTATGGGCACAGGGCTTTCCGTCCCAATTAGCTTCAGGACCAAGGAATGGTCCCTAGACCATTTTACTCACTAAGACAGAGACAGCCTTCAAGTCATATTTACATGCTGTAAGTGTGAAACCCCTTATTTATATGGTCTAGGAATTGCTTGTATAACTTGCAAGTGATGGAATGACATAAGACAAACCCATAAATGATCTGTGCACGATACTTATCTTAATTCTCTAGCAAAGGCACACATGCACCAACCTGTCTATGTTCCCTACTCCTTTAAATGAACTACTGAGATTTTTCTTGGAGAATCAGGAGAGACAGCAGGTAAGTGGATATACTCAATTAATATCTTAATATGCAAATAGTGTACAAGTAAAACACTAATAACAGAAAATGTACTTGTTATTAAAATACTCAGGGAAAAAATTGATTGATTTGCGTAACTCGAGTGAACTTCACAATCTGTGTTTCTGAATAGGAGAAATGCCAGATTTGGAATAAGTAGTTGCCTTATGGAATCTTGGCGTTTTCTCCTGCTCAGAAATGCAAACTGTGAAGTTCAACCGAGCTATGCAAATCATCTTGTCTTATGCTTATTAGTCAATTCTGTCTTGATATTCTGAGTAATGAACTACATAATACAGTCTCAATGGTATATGGAGTCAACACATTACTTCAAGAGCGGAGATACTGTCACCAAATAATTGCTTAGAATAATTTCTTTTATGCTTAAAGAGCTGCTGTCTTCACAAATATAGCTAGGCAGACTGAAGCAAGGAATGAGAAGGAATGAAGCACGATTGGACACACCTCGCGGGTTCCTGGAATCACCAGGAATATCCCAGGTGCATAGCTCAGTCTGAGATGCTATCTAAACTATGGGATGTGGGCAGATAATTCACATTTCCTTTCTTGTATGCCACTGATCCGTCTGCATGAGAACAAGTTATCTGACCTACTAAACAAAAATAAATCATGAAGCTCTGTTCTAAAAGGATCACAGAAATTTTTACAAGGTTAAAGCAAATAGCAAAATCCATCAGTAAAAGAGAGAAGAAAAGGAAGAATGCTTGACAATAAATCATATTAAAATAGCCAGATGGACTACTAGTCTTAGCAAGCAAGTAAGAGGAGCTAAATCACAGATGCTTACGTGCCTTTGTTTTTATTCCAGAAAGTTGTAATTAAAAGCTACTTGTTTGTAGTATACTACTGGAGAGTAAGCACTTATGTTTTCCAGAAATAACTAAGCAGAGTCAACACTATTACCTGCAGACTTCAGAGACATAAGATAATTGCCTTGTCTCCATTAGGGTTTTATAGACTTAGTTAGCAGGTACTACTAGTTGATCCACTATGGAAAAAAAAAACCAAACACAAAACAAGATAAAAATAAAGCAATGAAACCACTGCTTCTAAGCCTTCACTGCAATGCCAGCTGGAGAAATCTACACCCAATTTGAGCATGCAGGTTAGCCCCAGAGCCCAGTGCAGTACTACTCTTCCACTCCCAAAAGCTGTACTCCCTTTGTATGTACAATTAAATGAGCTTTTTTCCATTTTTTCCCCCAAATTTTTCCATTAGAACAACTTTCTGTCTTGGATAGAACTGCTTGAGGGTCTCTTTGCACTTTGATAGCCACCAGCACTTTGATGATTTTAGCTTAGATTTTCACTGCAAAGGAAATGAGCAATCAGCTTTGGTAAAAGTGAAATCTGGGATGTAGCAACATAAAGGTAAATAGGGAGAAAGGCACAAGAAAACTACAAAATAGTGACTGTTGCATTTCTGAAGCTAATTTTAGCAGTGCTTTGCTAAGATTCATTAATTAATCCAGCAGACCTAATTGCAACTAAAGACATCTGTCATAAAATTATCTTGTTATCATCTGAAAATAAAGTCTTACTCTAACTTAACTCAGTCTATGCATGACGGGAGAAAAGACTTCTATTTTTCTACTCACATGGGGATTTATGGGCTGGTTGCCTTTTTTGATATCATCTCTATTTCCATCAAGGTATCTAGACTGCTTGTATAGACTTAAAAGATAGAGTCAAAACGTCTTTTACAAGGGAAGTCACATCCACCCCTAGAAATTACACCCTTTAAAAAAACATCACCTATATTTAAAAAAACCTGTATTTTTTCCTCTATATAGAAAATAAGATTAAATAGATGGAAGTTCTGAAAGATTATTACACCTATCCTGCAAATCAATAGGGGTCTTTCTTTTGTAGTAGTTTGCAATCAAAATTAATAAAGGTGTGGGGTTTTAGCTACTAGAAAATAAAAGTCATGAGTCTGCAAGAGGTCTTCAAGTCATTTTTGGGCAGGCTACATGTCCATGTATCCTAATTCTGGAAACCTATTTTCAGGAACTGGTTATAGGGACATCGGGTGCCCAGGGTACTACAAAGAGATATGACAAAATATTTAGGTAGAATGGTATGGAAATATAAAGGACCTTTTCTGATTTCTTTCTGCTGACTCCTCTCCACCTACTTTTGCTATAAAAAGGAGGATGACCTACGCCAGGAAAAAGCATGACTTGGTGAGTTGTCAAAAAGGGAATGAATAATACAAAAACAAGAATAAAATTGGAGCAGGCTAGAATCAACTTCCAATAAAAACATTTCCTAGGAAGTCTGAGTTTGAAGTTTATTTTTGCATGGAAGTATTTAAACTTTCACTAATATTTACATCCCAACACTGCTTTTTGTCCATTAGTAAGCAAATGCTAGTTTCCGTCTTACATATTTCAGCTGGTTGACAGACATTCTGGGAAATCTCTAGCTCATAATTCTTTGTTCTTACAGATCTGGCAGAAAAAGCTTCAGGTTCTATGAGGCTGCCCTATGGATAAGATTATTATCTGTAACGGCACCCTTTGATCAGAGAAGACATAGCATTGCACTTATTTTTGAGAAGGGCCAGGAAAGTGATACAAGCAACTATGGGCTTGCTAGAAGGACCCTAAGAATGTGCAGAAGTTCACAGCAGAAGGCAAGAATAACTGGGGGGGAGGTGGGGGTGGAAAGTAAGCCAAGAAGAGATGAGTAAAATGTTAGACACAAATTATGTCATACTGACATTGTGTGGTCAGATGCTGACATTCTTTTATCAGATTAACATATTTTCATGCAAATGCAATAGAGATAATCTTGGAAAATTGATATTCTTGAAATTTGGGCATCAGCAAAAGTTGTTATGACACCATAGAGGAAATTCATATTATGCTAGAAAAAGGTGGGGACACTGGAAGAATGATAAAGCAGGTAAAAAAAGTGTCCAAAAAGACGAAAAAGGAGATGATGACAGACAGTCCTGAGAAATTAAGTATCAGACCCAAGTGCTCCTTAAACATCTTGTTTAATATATTTGTTAGCTTAACCTTGAGACAAAATCCAAGTATACACATGTTGATAACAAATATATAGGATACATAGGTCAGTACTGTCAAAGACACAGATACCACCTAGAAAGAACTGGATGACATTGATTATTGGTTAGTTACAAGAGAAAAAAAGAACGAGACTCCAGACTAAGAGACTACTAACAATGATAGAACATTTTGTATGATATGGACATATTACAAGTCAAACACAACACCAGGACAGGACAGAAAGAAGTTCTTGAGCAGTCTTCCAGATGGAGTAATGGGGCAAAATTACTCCAGGTCATCTTAAGATGGAACTTTATCAGTTTATTAAAAAGATTATATCACGGACTTGATGATTTGAAGAGTCCCTTCCAACCTGCACAATTCTATGATTCTATGTGATTCCCTGAAATAGGAGGAGACTGAATGAGATCCCTTTCAGTCCCTATATATTCTTGATTAAAAAGACCAAGATACCTCGCCACTCTTTCTAGAAATGTGATTTATGAGCACAATAATGTGCATTCAAGAATTTTTTATTAAAATTTATTTCATTATTCCACTACTTCACATTGAGAAGATACCACTTGAATACCTTTCAGCATTCAAGAAAATAAGCTGAATACAGAAGCCCAAGTTGTGATGGAAAAATTTTAACCTGATGAGACAACAGTCAAACCATAATAAATACAGGAAAGAAGCCATGGGCTGTGCCCATGTAGTGAGACCTGTAAGATTGAAGACTGTGGTGATGGGAGTCATAATCATTCAAGGCAAAATTCAAAATAATTTACATAAGAATTCTTGAAATTCACCTTCATTTTGTAGCAAATCAGTAACAATTAAACAAAGCCTAACATCAATGTTGGAAATTCTAGGGGTTTTGCTGGATATATAATTTTCCTGCTGGCAAATCAAACATCACTCTTATTTAAACATTGTGAATGTTGTGTATTGACTTCATAACTCGGACATTTCTCAGGAAATATCCCTAAAAATTGGAATTCAGAAAAATGTAAAACCAACTTTTAACACTGTTGTCTGTTTTCTTAAAGACAGAAAACTAACAAAAGGGAAAACTCTGTTATGTTTACTATAATATTCTAGTTGTCCTTCTGAAGTGCAAGTCCCAAGTTTATGAATATCATGGTGATTTCAAGTCACTGCATAATTTTGAATGTTTTTATCCAAGAATATAAATGTGAAAAGCTTTTTTTAAAGCTTTTTCTGAAAGTTGTACTTTCAGTTGTTTCCTTGTTATTTGAGGTGGTTTTCTTTCCAGTTCATTGGAATTGGAGGCCTCAGTTCAGCAAAGTATATTAGCATGTTCCGATTTTCTTCAGGGCCATGAGTATCTCCATTGAATGAATTATAGAAGCATGAAAAATACAGCTGAGTTTTAAACACATCTGAGGAGACCTTATAAAGTATTTTAGGTTCAAATGTGCTCAAAATGCACTTTTCTTTAATATGCATTTCTAGTCAGGTAATATAAATTAGCAATACATCAAATATCTAAACATGAGGCTAAAGAGTTCCCTTTAAATCGTCCGAACTTGTCAGATGCTACTTATACAGCTGTTATGTACCTTACCAAAAAATAATCTTTGTGAATACAAATAAATTAATTTTCTATTTCTAAGGTTCATAAAATTAGAAAGAGACGCAAGTACAAGATAAAATTTAAGCTTCCAGAAAATGTTGCTAATTTCTTAATCTTTTTCTGAGACCCTTTGTTCTCATTCAGAATGCCAGTGATCCTCTCTAGACCACAAAGATTCAACAAAAAACCTTAATCATTATGTCCACTTTGTTCATAAATGTACCCTTTTATTTCATCTTGTGCTCTCTTTTCAGAACAACTGCCCCTTCTGCAAAAAGGAAAACCCTAATAGCACTTTCCTCCAGTGAATTCCAGTAAAAGGGGGCAAGCAATAATAGAAGTATGGATTCATGGGCATTAAAATGAAACCATATGGAAACACAGGCAGAGGATTTGAGAAGGAAAAGTACTGTTTAAAAATTAATCTTTATGGCTTAATGTGGATTGTTAGGAACACTACAAAAGTTCTGAAAACTCTTAATTCAATGCTGTTAAAAGCCAATGCTCTGAAAAAGCTAAAACAACATTTATGTTGTCAGTCTGGCTCATCTTAGAATGACAGCCTGGGAAATAGACTTTGTGACCCAAATCTAAACTAACAAAAGACCCTGAAGAATACTTACTGCATCTGTCATTTTAGTCACAATTTCTGTGACCACTGACATGTACATGTGTACAGAGAATTTATTACCCTTTACAATATTACTAGCCTTCACCTTCCTATGAGGAAGATAGAAAATGACAAAGAGGAAGGGCCTCCAAAGTCTCACACGGCAAATAAAGTACAAAGGAAGAAATATGAGAGCTTTCGTATTATTTGGCCTGCTGCTTATGAAATGGGGGGGTGGGAGGGATCAACTTAAATGATAGTATTATATTTTCTATCTGTTTTTCCACTGCACTTCAAGGGTATAAAATGGAAAATACATGAGGAGAGTAGTCTCAAAGAAGGGCTTTTTTAAGATACGTTTCAAACTGATGAGAAGAATACACAGACACAACAGGGATTACAAGTCTCTTTGATGAAGTCTTTCATTTAAACTTGTTTCTGCTTTCTTCATGGAGTGAGATAATCTCTCCAAAATGAATATTTTTCTGAAAAAAGTGTCTCAAAGAAAGGTAATTGCTAATGTAAGGCTTAGAGGTCAGAACAAATCTTATCTCTCTTCCCACATTTGGAAGACAGGTAAGAAGAGGAATAATAAATATGTAGATAAAATTAGAAAAGGACCAAGATGAGGTAATTTCACAAGCAAATTAATCTAGAATGCTTAACTGTTTCACTGACGAGCAGGAAGAGGAAAAGGAATGATCATACAGCCTTTTCTATGAAATTTACACAACACATGGATGAGTTAGATCCTCCCCAGTTTCATCTTGACATGCTAATATCTGAGTCAAAAGGCACAAGTACAAATAACTTTACTATTTGTATTAGCTAAAATTAAACTCACCAGGAATACTAAACTGTGTGGAAAAGATCTATTTGTGTCTAACAGTTTCTGTTTCAGATGAAATATAAATTTATTTCTGTGGCTTTTTGTTGTGTTGCAATACTACTGCCTTTGGTGAAAACTAAATCTGATACAAAACCAAAAACCAACAATTTAGTCAAGAGAATGTCTTAGAAAATGGGATAAAAAGTGACCCCAAATTAAAAAAGGACTGCATAAAGTATTTTCTATTATCATTTTATTTTAATTATATATTTAGGGAATTGTTTCAATTTAAATGATTCATTGCAAAATAATGGTTCATTTTCATTTGACAGGGAATTAATGTCACTTTTGCTTTGCCACTTTCCTGTTGGATGTAAGTCATCTGTTCCTCAGCATGACACTGTCCTGCAGCTGAACGGCTGATAGGGGCAACCATACTAATATGCCAAGCCTTATAGTGGCATAGGGAAGGACTACCTCATTCTCCTCAGATGCTGAAACAGTCCTACAACTTATAATTTAATTTTAAGACCCTGATGTTTGATTTGGCAACACATCAAGCTATACTCTCCAAAATTAAGAACACAGCTATTTCATGTAAGTAGAAATCTTATTCAGTAAGACAATGCAAATGCAGTGAAATTACTAATTTATAGCGCTTTTTAAAATCGTCAAGACAAATTACGGTATGTAATAGAAATTGTATGACTACTGGAATTATAATCTCATCATTAATTGTGTGCACTACTAAAGACAAAGCAGAGCTCAGGCCTTTAGAACAAAATTACTCTGAGAAACACGGGGGAGTAGACAACCTCTTTCACAACTTCATTTTTGGGATCAGTTTTATACAGGCTAGGGTATCTTAGCAAGCACAAATGTAACATTTATCACTGGCATCACTGTGATTCAACCAGTAAATAAAGTTTCTAGAAAGAAAAGAGGTAATTATTGCTAATAAGCAATCGAGTGCCTTAATTCATAAAAATAAGACCACATTTTGGGAAAAGTGGGGTGGGCAAGCTGAAGCTGCCATTGCCAAGCATCTGTATTAAAAAAAATTGGATTCCTACAGCATGTAACCTGACTGGGGTTTATTTTGAGGAGGGTATAGTGTTTCTTTACCAGTGCATTCGATAAAACCAGCACATTCTTTAACATCTTCTCTTAGAAACAATGCAGAATATTTTTTTTTCTGGACATTTTCTAAATAGTCTATTTAAAAAATATTCTGCCAATATATATTTTGGTACTTTACTTCCATGGAAACAGAATCATTACTCCTTAAGAATTCCAACAGCTGCTTTACAGAAATCACACTATTTTCCTGGCAACACCATCCTTTTTGCAGAAACTAATTATGTCACCAAAACCAACATTCCTGGTGCAGTTAATACAGTGATGGTCACAATCAAAATTTAAAGTACTATATACCATGCTGCATTTTAGTGGAAGATTTTGATGTCTTCCTCCAAATACAGAAGGTGCAGAAATACACATGTGGTCTCTTCCAGATCCAGCATGCCAGTGCATAAGGCAGAGAGATATGGAACTTGTATTTCTTTATCCAAAGTACTCAGAGCCAAAGCAAGCATATCCCAACTGGGTTGTTGCCTTCCTTTTTGCAATCTCTTGATTTCAGATTCCAGTTGCTATAGGGACATCCATCTTTCATTTTTATATGGACAGTCACAGATACTGCAGACTTTCTGGCAGCTTACATGAATCTTAGACTCTCAAGCTGTGCACTTAAGAGAAAACTTAATTTTCATTTTACAACAAAGATCCAAAATAATGTTCATGGTTCTGCAGGATAACTTGAATATGCAAACTGAGTAACCCAAAAAGGCCCAAATATCTGGAAGCAACCGCTACTTTCATTTTTATTTTTTTATATATGTGTAGATATATAAAAAAAATTTTAACAAACTCATGACATGTGGGGCCAACTTCTTGCTTTCAAGAAGACAAGTTTTGCAATGCTAGGTCTGTGACAAATGAATAAACCCTCACACAAGGTACATTATGGTCAGACTTTTGACCAGACAGAAGCTTGGGGATTTCCACAGCAGGGGAATCCTGAAACTGCACAGTGAGGAAGATACACTGCCCTTTCCCAGAACACACTGGATGGGGGATCTGTTTGGGATGCGCTGCTAGTACAGCACAAAGAGAGCTAGAAGTAGTGCTTTCTTCAGTTTGGTCAAGACAACAGAAGTACAATGGCAAATCACATACAGATTGCTGCAGACAGGAGAAAAAGAAAAAACGCTCCTTAAAACCTCTTGCAAATTTTATAGTGCAGCAGTTAGATTCCAAATCTTGTCTGTGGTTCTGATCTGCAGAAGTCTGGGGTCAGTTTGTACAAGGCAGAAGCAAGCAGTTGGCTTTAACAGTCTCGTTTCTATGAAAGTGAGATGGGGGCTTATTCAAAACTTAGGACAGTAATTTAAAAAACTACACAAAATACACCATTGCTTGTGCTGTTTACTACTACAGAATATTATCAAGCTCAATAAAACTATATCTCTAAAAGAACTTTTACATACTTGTAAAAAACCCCAAACCTTTATGTTTAAGGATATTACTTAGGATGAGAACTTCAGTGTGGAAGACTCACTGTCATCCTTGCCTGCGGTGTCCTCAGAAGCATCTCAGAGTGGTAACTACTAGGGGGTACTTTCATGCTAACCAGAAAGGACTGCAGTCTGATCTAGTATTGCACTGTTAATACATTTCTCTTCTATATTTCAGCTCTCATAAGGCTAAAGCAAATTCTTTTCCAATGTATTTTACTGGACATCCCAATTGCTTCATCAAAATACATTTTTATTATATATTTTCAACAGTTTCCTGCTAATCTCTTAAAAACATTAAAAAGGCTCTTCCTTCAATGAAACTGGTGCCATTCAGTATCTATCTGTAGTTGATGCCATTCAAAAGCTGGTAAGCTGAAGAAGTGAGAGACAACTTTAAACAATCAAATTTCTCTTAGAAGAGCAATAGTACTCTGCACAGTAAGTCTTGTGAAATCTGATTCCAAAATGAGTTTATGCATCCAAATGAAGAGAGAAGAGCTTCAAATTGCACAAAGGGGAAGAAAATCAAGTTGCAAATCCAACCAAAAAAATGTTAGTTTCAATAATACTCTATACCTTTAAATAAATTAACCAAGTAATTTATCTCAGAATTTATTTTCCTAAATTCTCATTTATTTTATTTTAGCTTACCTATGTTTGCTGTTTTCATGTTTGCAATTTTTATAAGGAATTAGATTTTTGAGATACAAATATTTGAAAAAGTCACTACTTTTCAGAAATTTGTCAAGGAATATTTCCTAATTTTGAATGAAAGGGAAATAGAATTCAGAAAAACAGTACATCTACTGCAGTACGTATTATTGAGTGATAGTGTTTTCAGCAGTATTACAGAATGACAATTTTAAATCTTTTTTTATTCCATATTAAGCTCCACAAAGCTCCTAAAATCTCATCATCTGAATTTAGTGTTCAAAAACTATCTCCAAAATGTCAAATATAGATTTTTATAATGGTTAGCTAGAGAGGAGCCTTTTAATTTTTGCAGCATGAATTGGAAGACCAAGCAACAGCCAGAGTCATACTCTGTCAAGACTGGAAAGAAACATTTCCTGAAGTCTTATTTTTTCCAGGAACCTTAGGAAAAGCTAAGGAAGAATGACTATCACTAGCATTATCAATCAAGGAGTGTCTGACCTGGACAGCTAAAAGGACTAGAATTTCTAAGAATTGCTCTCCTTTTATTATTCTAAGACTCCCCCACTAACAAATACTCAGGCACACCCAGGATCTTTCAAAAATCACATGAGAAAGCAGATGGCTATAAAAATTCAAAGACTAAAATCTGCTTTACCTCCAGTTTGAAAAAACAAAACAAAAGAAAACCAGAAATTACCCTACAGATGTTAATAATTGTCTGGGGTGGGAGTCAGGGAAGGGGGAGGCTGGCTTCTAAGTAAACAATGCAAAAAAAGACAAAGAGGTCCCTGCTGATGTAAAACAATAAAAGCAGTTTTCTCAGCAGTGTCAGCTTAGCAAGCCTGAGGGTCTGTATTTTAAACCCCAGTGGCCTGACGTCACTCACCCTGATGGTGTGTGTGAAGGAAGCTATCTCTCCGCGATGACCGACCTGAAAAGTGTTTTCAAAGCCCAGTGGGCTAATGTCACTCACACCGGCGGTGGATGGTGGGATCTCTCAGGGTGGCAGCCTGGGGGAAGTGAGCTGCAACACCAGCAGCCGACCATCACTCACTCTGATGGCAGGGGGTCAGCTGGGATTCTTTGGTGGCCTCCCGGGCAATAGTTAAAAAGAAGATTTTGGTTCACATGTCAATGTCTAGCTTGAAAGCAGGGAGTATAAAAAGTGATTTTTTTTTTTTTTTAATTGTGGTTCACCAGTGGCAGCAGTGCAGCCAGGAAGGGGAGTTTCCCTGCGAGGCCGTTTGATTGCATATGAAGCTTACAATGGGGCTGGCTCTGCCTGGTTTTAATTTTTTTCTCCCATATGAACTGAGATGTTTTATTCCCCCATACCAAAGAGGGGGAGAAAAATTAAATCCAGACAGCTCCAACTGCACTTTAAATTTCATATGCAATCTAACAGACTTTGAGAATATTGTCAGCTTCCTTACCAACCTGCCTGCCATATAGAGAATGTAAATAAATACTAAAATCCCAAAACATCATGTTCTTATGCTAACTCATCTTTTAATGCAGAAATTGACATTTGGGACAAATTTTCCCATTAAAATTATCCTGACGCCTAAAACATGGTAAGGTTTGCAAAAGATTATATAAAAGGTATAGTATTTGTCCCACTGCAAATACTCAAAAAACCCTGCAAGCAAAACTGCAGCTGATATTTCATGAGCAAAAGAAATTATTTTGGACAGAATGGAGGCAAAAGAGTCACCACTTTCACTGTAAGCTCTTAAAAGGATAAAACTTTCAAACTAATAATTAGTATTTTAAAAACTAATTTCCAGTCCTATAAAAGTTAATTCATGTGAATCACCTAGTCCATGTTAAGATGGCATGCTTTCATGTCTGAAGTGTCAGAATCTGAGAGTTATCCAAAACTGAAATCATAGCTTCTATGTGCACAAGCCACACAACCAACAAACAAAATGGGACTTGGAATTCATGAAGCTATATCCAGCATAATCAGTTTGCTCGCATGTTGTACCCCTTTTCTACCAGTTCTTCGCTGCTTTAGAGTGTCAAGATCTTTGAGACTGATGCTATTGTTTCCTACTTAGTTCCTCTGTGCCACCCAGAAGAAAACAAACCAATTCAAAGCAACAATACATTAAGGAATAGCTCTAGAATTCTGCTTGTTGCTGCAAACTGTGTCTTACTCGAGACTGTGAAATTATTTCTACCAGAATTGATTTGCTTGGGCATGGAGTAGAGCTGTGCAACCTCAGTCTTGCAGGAAAAAAAGATGAAATGTTAGATTTTCCTCTCCAATTCTCACAACGTGTGCAGTTCACATATGTGAAGAGAAAATGTGACTCTAAGTCTGCATAGTTAAGCTAATAAGCTTTCTCATAGAGTGAGACAATAGGAACTGTGAGCATACTGTACAGCACAATAAGTGCTGGCACATGAACTGTTTCGGTCTTGGGGGACAGTGTTTCACAGTATATCAGTGACAGAAGACCAGTTTGCAGCCAGAATTATGAATGAAAAGTTTAAGTCTTCATGCAAGTATGGACTTAGAACTATTCTTCTGCAGTCACCTCAAAAATTAATACATTGAATTATTTTGGGGAATGCAGCATTTAACACTTCATTTTCAAAGACCGTTACGCACACAAATTCATTAGTTTAACCTAAGGCATAATGAATTAAAAAGGTGTTGTATTATATGCGGGAATACACTTACAAAAATCTAAGCCAACCAGATAAAACAGTATACATTCAACTTAAACCTGTGTAGGAGTATCTTACAGGTCTACTTCTAAACCTGGGGAAATAGTAGGAGACAGAAAAAAAATAATCTTTCTCCCTTTCTCAGGCACCAGACTGCAAGGGGACTGTTGGTGCATATTAATTTCACGGTAAACTGTGTACTTGGAATTGCCACACATGCTGTCTCTGGAGAGCTATGGTTATTTGTCTTGAAATAGCCTCTCATGTGTTTGTGACTACTATACAATAATACTTCAGCAACAAATGCTATGGTTACATTTATATTAGTAAATAAACAGTCCGGGGACCCTTTTGTACCCCGATGCAGCTCAGCTTACGTGGCACAGCTCACATCCGTGGAGCTAAACTCTTTCCCCTCTCCTCCCCTGCTCCAAAAAAACAATCCAAAACCCAGAATGGCCTCATCCACACGGCTTATTAGGAACAGTCCCAGGCCCACGCTAGTTCCCAGACTGTGCTCAGACATTGTTTGGGACGGTGCTAATTGGCCAGGGCCAAAACGGTTCCAGAGACTGTGCTAGCAATTAGCAGCACGTTCACTTGTGCACATGCTCAAGCCCATCAGTCGCTGTGATCTAGCACAAGGCAGTCCTGACTCTGCAGTTGCCAAAGGCAGCTCCTGAATTTGGCAACGTCCTTTGACAGATTCAGTTAATAATGTGGCAGCTCCAAATTCCAGCTGCTTTGTGCCACCTCCGTCCTTCCCCCACTGGAAGAAGAGGTAGAAGGGAGAGCAGGAGTTCAAAGAACTGAGCCTTCACATGCTGCCCAAACCACTGGCTCCATCTCTGACGGTGCAACAAGGCATCAGCTACAGAGATCCTCAAAGCTGGATCTACCCAAACGGTCTTAGGCTGAGCTTGGATGATCTGCGAGCCGATGCAAAGCGGGCAGATTCAAACAACTTGCCTCAGGTTACGAGGGAGCCCTCAAGGGCAACTGGCTTCACCAAACCAACAGCTTTGGTGCCTTTAAACAGCTACAAAATCTTCCTCTGCTCCCAGAAACGACAAAACAAAATTTCTCTTAGCTGAAGCACAACAAAAGGGGCAAACTTAGATTAGCTGAAGTAAATCTGAGCTGGTGTGAATGCCTCCCCTAATCAACCGTCTCTCCTGCACTGGAAAAAGATTCTGGAAGAGAAAAAGTCATTGATTTCCTGAGATGCAGATTATTCTTACTATGTCTGAAGGCCCAGTGTGAGAGATAGCATGCATTATTAGGCTGAAAACTGATACAGTTTGGAGAAGTGTTTTTCAAGCCTTTCTCTCAAAATCCCTGAAGAAAAACTGCAAGTTCAAAAGTTTGGGGTATTTTTCTGTCTGCATTTAACAAAGGATATCATGTTCCCATATTAGCAATTTCAATCATGATTGCTACAAAATTACTCCTGCTGTTTTACTGTATTTGACTTTGAACATAGTCACTAATGATTGAAAACATAATTTTAAATACTCCTATCTATAAAACCACCACATTTGTAAATCACTGTCCTTACTGTGTCTCTGTATTTCACTGCCCAGAAAGATTTTTCACTTTTCTTCTTCTTCTGCAGCATTGTTGTTTTGAAAAGGAAAAACTGTATACATTTTCATTTCCTCACAATTTAGAAATATTTGAGGGGAAGAAAGCATAGAAAATTACATGTTTGAGAGTGGAAAGTTATAACAGGATGATTTACAATAGAAAGTATTTTGCAATCTTTGCAATCAAAAGACTGAAATAATGGCTCTTGGTCTGACATTTAATTAGGACTATTTAATACAAGGGTTTTGCTTGCTTGTTCTCATCGAAAATTAATGCTCTGCTGATTTGATAACTGTAGAAGACATTCGTTGACAGCTAGTTTAACTTTTCATTAGCACTATTCCTCTTTTTCCGTCTTCCTTTATTTGGGGCATGAAAATGCTGAATTTACTTGCTTGTGAAAACTTTTTGTATCTGACCCTGTCAAACTGTGCTGTCAATACCAAGAACAAGGCCATTTTCTCCTGGAGCAACAAAGAAACAGTTAGTCAAAGCAAACTTCTCCTCCCATAGGAATTTCATCACTTTTTAGTTTAACAAACTTCTAAGTATTTTTCTCTTTTCTAAAATTAAAACTGAAACTTCAGCTTTTTTCTTCCCCACGATATTAATAGAATTTTGATATAAAAAGAATTAGAATAATTTTAAGGGTACTGCCTTCTCCCCCTCCCCCGCCTCCAAATTAAAAGTTTTGAATCCTTCACAGTATCAGAGATCCTACTGTAACACTGTACTTTTGCACCACACATTTTTGGAAACTTTGTGTCATTTGAGGTTTTGGCAGTGAACATCACTGTATTTGACTCTTGATTTATAGCTGTCTTTAACCATGAACGCAGCACCACAATGCTTCCAGTGTAAGTGCTGGTACTTACTTGCCTTTTACAGTTAATGTACTAAAAATATGACTACACTTTCAGAGGACAGGGGTTTTATCAGCCTTCCTTGATTGAATATAGGAAACAATGTGGAATTAGTTTAAAAACAGAACATAACTCCTAAAAGTATCACTGTATGTTACAGACACGCTTATCATAGTCAACCAAGAATACGGATCCATTTTAGGCAATGAAATGAAGAACTACATTAAAAAATAAGTGCGAGAAGATGTACCAAAGCACTGACGTCTTTGCCCAGGGTACAGAGTTTTGCCTGCGAAAAATAATGGGAAAAGAACGGGGCCAAAACCACTTGTCCTGCTGCTTCTGGGCTCAAGCAGGAGGGACCCCAGGTGTTGGGGACACCAGGGCCTGCGCGATCCCTGCACGGGGGCTCGTTCTCCACCATCGAGAAGAGGGCGACAGGCCCGAAGCTGCCAGATAACGCTTCTGGGCCCAACTCGTACTTGGGGGAAAGGGGCGCCAGCCCCCGAGAACGCGGGCAAGGTCCCTCCATGAGGCAACTGGCCTGGCCCCCTCCACCATCCCTTCTCCCCTCCCCTCCCTTCCCTCTCTCCACTGCACCCTCATCGCCTCCCCGCCCGCCCCGCCCGCTCCCTCTTTCCGCCCTCTCCTTCGCGTTTCCTGTCTGGGCGGAGGAGGTTTGGCCCTGCGACGCCGCCGTCTCCCAGCGAGCTGTGGCGAGCGTTATGGCGGCGGCTATCTCAATGTCAGCGGCTCTGAGGCACCTTGTCGCCAGGAGCGGTGCCGCCGCGGCCCGCCTGTCGCCGGCCAGGTAACGGGCACCGCGGGCGCTCCGCCGGTCGGCACCGACGCAGTTTGGGGCCCACCGGCGGCGGCGGTCCGCGGGGGAGGCCGCGCTCCCGAGGAGGCTGACCCGGGCCTAGCGCTTCGCCGCGGCCGCCTCGGGCCCTAGGCCGGGGGGGTGTCCGCGCAGGGCCCCGCTGCGAGTGGGGGGCAGCCGGGCTGCCAGCGGGCGTCCGGCCGATGCCTTCCTCCGGGGCTGAACGCGTCTGGCCGTGCCTGTCCTTGCTGCCTTCCTCCATGTGACCGCCGGCCCAGTGTCCTTGCGGCGCCCGGAGGTCGGGAGCCGGTCGGAATGGCAGAGGAGCCCTGCCGTTCCCGGCGTGATGGGCAGCCTTCACCTCGCTGCCAGAGACCCCAAGAGGGGGATCGTTGTTAGCACTGTCAGCTAGCACGGTCTTCCCAGATTTGCGCCCCTTTGCCCCGTTCTGTACCCTGAAGATTTTCCTCTCCGTCCTCTCTCAAAGATACGTTTTGTTTTTCAGGGGTTATGTAGCTGCTCTTTCACTGATTCCTCAAAATAATGCTGAAAATCGCTTTATAATTTTTGGTGGTACTTAGCTGTTTGTTTCTTTAATGCAGAGACCTGTATTGAAAGTCCACAACATGACCCGACCTGTGGTTGAAGACGGCTGCATATATTTACGTGTATGCATGTCACAGGACATAGCTTTTTATAAGACTCCCTTCTGGTCAGGAGGAAAAAAGCATCATTATGTGCCATTAATTATGATTTGGAGGGTTTGCTTTTCCATGCTACTTAGATCTTTACATATAAACATATGAGATAGTTTCAGTAATTTTTAAAAATCTGTGGGATCTTTATAAATACATATAGAAAGCTGTATATACACACACACACAGAGAAAAAAAAATTATAGCCACACTAGTTTTTCCCAATTTTCATGCTCTGACTGTCCCATTGGTTACTGCTGCTTCCTCCCTCTTTAAATGGCATCAGTTTTACAAAGCTGAAGGTTAATTCTTAGTCTCGTAAAAATGTTTTGGAATTGGTGAATATGAATGTAGGAATTCCTCTATGCCAGTGCAGAAACTTACTGCTCATGTTTGGCTGCTTGTTTCTGCCCTTCTTATAGTCCTCTGTGGTATTGACACAACTGTTGCCTGTGCCACATGGTAAATTGGATCAGTTAACTGATTCACGTTAAAAATAATGTTGCTTGTTTGTTTTAAAACCAAGTTTTACAAGTCTATCTTTTAAGCAGCTATTGCAGATCATGTATCAGGGATGGGAATGAACAGCATGAAAACACGAGGTAGGAACTCTTTAAGTTGTCATTCCTTCAAGGTAATTTCTTCTTTGAAATAGTGCCTTAGGTTCCTTCCCTGCTACAGAGGGAGACTGAAGCATTAGTGTCTCTTAATATTTTCAATAAGAGGGAAGCTGAAGATATATGCCTAGGGGGGACTGGAACTTAGGATTCATATTCCATGGGAGAGTGGCCTGATCATAAGTCTGCAGGTTTCTCGTAGGAGAGGCAAGTAAGAACACTATGAGTCTCTGTTAACAAAGTTCTACATCTTTGTAATCACTGTGTGTCGGAAGGGTGAGAATAAAATTTTCCTTGGAGCAAAGAAAAGGTGTTTCAGAATAAGATCATTTTGGCAGTATGAAGGAACAATTAAGCAATGACATGCTGTCGTTGATTGCATAATATTTATAAAGTAATTAATTATTTTCTTGATGAAGTAGACATTGAAACTTACTTACCTCTTTTCTCTTCTCAGTTACTGGTGAAAAATATTGGTAAACCATCTCTTCAGTCTCCTTGCTTGTAGGGGAGAATCAAAGCACACAATTATGGCAAAGGATTCAGGGCTCTAAATTTTAAATTCAGTATATCTTCCTGCAGCTCGTAGTGAGGTAATGCACTCAATCCACCTCTACCTAATTTTAATTTTGCTCCTGTACTTTCTGTTGCTTTTTGAAAGCAGCTGTTTGGGTTTTTTTCTTTTGTGGATACCTTTCTTATATACCATATAATCCTTTGCAGTTTACTAGAAATCTAGATGACTCCAATATCATAAATTGAAGTAGACAGGTAGATGCTTCAAAGCTTGGCAGTATGTGTGTCCCATTTCTAGCTTTAGTATTTCACATCTCATTTTCAAAAAATGGGGTAAAGGAACTTTCCTACCTCATAGAATTGTGAATGGTCTTATAACATAAACCACTTAAGCTTAGTTTCCCGTTATAGAGAGCTCACATTTTTGCTCCCATTATGGAGCAAAAATCCATAAGCCTACTTATTTCAGAAGCCAATGCTTTGCAGCATATCTTGCAATTGGATATACAGATCCTGCAGTATTGGTTTCCTTTCAGAGAAGTATTTTGACAAGTACAGTTTTGGTGCAAGTAACTTATTTGTTACAACTTATTAAAGTCTTTGTCGAGTTTATTGTTGGAGTAATCTTGTTTGTCAGAGTGCATTTGTTAATCTGTAGAAAGAACGTACTATACCTGTATGCTAGACATGTATCCTAAAGTAAATGTAGGTGTTAGATTGCTAACAATGAAGGTTAAGTTCTTAGTAGATGACTGAAGAAGATGCTGAAATTGTCAACTGTGAGGGCATTTGAATGATTCTTCCATCACTTCAGCACTATCTTTATTCAGAGTAAGGTTTGGTCAAGTTTGATACAACTTGGTTAGATTACAGTTTCACATTATTGGCTTAAATTAGTTATGAGAATAATAGTTTATTGTCGGAGCACTGTAGGATTAAAGTTAAAACTTTCAAGCAGTAGTTTTATTTGCAGTGTTTTGTGCAGATTTTTACATATGAAACTTCTGATACTTCTCTAGGTTTTAGAACTTCATTTATAGAATAATATAGCTGCCCTCTGATTTTGAAAACAATTCCCAAGATCACTTTCCCCTAGTCACAAGAGAGATTCTTTTCTGATTTCCATGAGTTGTATTTGGAGTATCTTAGAAATATTATGAAATATTATGAAAACCTCTAAGACAAAGATTGAATTTAATGGTACATGTTTAAACACTTAAAAATATGCGTGCCTAGGTTACTTGATGATTCTGAACTGCTTACTGTAACAAGGAAATAAGTGTACAATCTGTAGTTAAGAGAACTTGCAGCAACATTTCTTATATCCTTATGAAGTTTTGTGTCCCTTGTTTAAATCACTGAAGCAGTGGTTAGTGAGTGCATCCTTACTCTGTCTGGTGGTGAGCCTAATAGGCCATCAGCAGATGGCTTGAGCTGGTGCAGAAAGTGGAAGTGGCTCCTTTGCTTAGGTCGCAGTTTTGAAGCTTTCTATATTGTAAGATCTGTTAAGGTTTCAAGAGCTTGAAATTAATGTTGAATGTGACCTTCTGAGTTTGACCTTTTTAGGAGGAAAGTGGTACCCAGTTTGTCTTACCTAACTACTTCTAATTTTGCCTCTTCGTTATCTGCAGCCAAAATTTGATTAAGGGGTATAATTTAAATAGTACAGTTACTTTTCTTTAAGTTTCATGTGAATTAGAGCAAAACAGAGGAGGGACTTTTAAGTGTGATTGTCTTGGGAAAGACTACAGTGTCTCCTTGCATTAGAAAATATGCGTACGTGGACCTGGAGAAGAAAACTTCAAACAAATTTCCGCAGAACTGGGAATCAGCTTTCCAAAACCACCTAGTATTTCAGAGAGTGACTTCATTTCACAAGGTATTGCACTCTGGATACAAAGATAATAACTTCTGTTGCAGAAGTGGAGTATTTTGTCTGTGCAGGTGTAGCCACAGAGTCCCTGTGTTTCATGATAATGGATTGCTCTTGTCACTTTTCAGTAATAGCTGATGGTTCTTCAAAATATATTGCCTTTCTCTTATAATTCTGTTGTGAAGACTGTAAGCATGACAGCAAATGTTTTTCTACTTCATCATAAATGGATACCTGAGGTTATGAAAGCAAGGAATTAATGGACATCTGTGTGGCAGAAAGCCTATTAATTCATATGCTATATGCTCAGGAGAATGAGGAAATCTGGTATGCCATTTAAATCTTATTCTTCAGCAAGATTCCCCTTCAGTAAAAAGAGACAGAAACCATTTTCATGACTTAAAATGTAGCAGAAATGTGTTTCTTATTTTTGTCTTACTCTTTTGTGTTATTCTTTGCTTTGTTAGGGTATGTTTTTCCCGTTTTTCAAAATAGTGTTGGCTTTTTTGTGGCATGTTAAAATAGGGCTTAGTAGACTTCCCACATCTAGATCTGGGTAGACCAGAGAGCTACATAAAGATGCACAAAGCTCTGACTGTATCTGGTTAATGGAAGCACTATTTAGCTAGTGTTAGCGCTAGCCAGTATGACATTTTTGCCAAGTTTGGAATGAGTAGCATGTTGAAGCAGTTGTCTTACTTATCATTTCATCCAGCTGTAATGCGAGTCTGCCACTTACTGTCATACCGTGTAGGATAATCTGCATGTGGTGGTGTCAGGTTCAGACACATCAGAAGCTTTGGTTTTCAATAACAAAAAAGGTAGTCCTGCAGTATTTAACTTAATCCAGTTAAGTTAATTCCAATGGCTAACTGCATCTGCAAACAGTACCTGGAATAAAGTTCTAGATAAGGCTGGGGAAAAAGTTATTTGAGGTCTTGCCCATGCTAAATAAGTTGTGTTTATAAGTAGTTAAATTTTGGTCATTCATAGGGGAAAAAGTATATATTTAAAAATATATACTTAAATTGAATTTTACAATTTTATCTTGAATATCTATTTTCTTTGTATCAGAGAAAGTACAGTGTGTCATACTGCCTTACAACAGAATAGTACAACTGTAAACTGAAATGCAGAATAAAACTTCAGGTAGTTCTTTGGTCATAAGATTGTGGTGACGTGGATGTTAGAAGCAGAATCAAGGTGAAACATGGAGAGACAAATGGACATAGTGAGGAGAAAATAGGGTGAAAAAGGTGAAAAACACCACAGTTTGTACACTTAGTGAGCTGAAGTTTAAAAACAAGACTCCAGGCAGCAGTGAGTGTTCATCTGATCTTGCAGGCAGCCTGAAGCAGTAGTTGAGAGTAGTTGTTCTATATAACTAATTGTATAATTAATAAAACTTACTCCCTTTGACTCTGTCCACACTGTTCAAATAATTTTGTGGCTAAGAGAGGGTCTAGCAGCTAAATCTTGCATTTTAACTGTGACTGAAAGTGTCATCAGTTATTTATAGTCACATGTCCTTTGATGATGACTTGGTGTCTGGCTCTTGTGAAGGAAAGCCCTCTTTCTCCATCAGATTTGCATGTTTTGTGGGGGAGAGGAGATTTCTGACAAGTAGAATTACTTGAGTCTTTTTGCAGTACTTCACGTAGGATCTTGAAGTTGCTAATCCATCACTTCTTGCTTCTGTCCATCCATGCTTCTGTCCTATAAGAGTTGACAGGACAACAACATACTGTCTTATTCCATGGCATGTTCCTTTACTACAAGGTCAGAGTGGTTCTGGTGAACCAGAACAGTGTTTTAGATTTCCTGCTCTTGATACCTCTGTTTGGTGTTTCCTGTTTCCTTTAAAATGGAAAGAGGAAGCTTGGAAAAGCCCTCATGAAGGAACAAAGATGATGATGTAATGAAACATTAGAGAAGTAAGATGTTGCTGCCAAAGTGAAGAATTCTGTCACAGGTCAGAGATACGAAAAAGTGAAAAGTATCATGGAGTCTAGCCTTCTTCTAAAGCACAGCTTGTCACCTAGTGAGCTAAGATCAAGATTATTCTTGTTCTTAAAGTTGTATGTGATTCCTGTAATGTTCAAGTACTTTCAGTATTGGTCTAGGTGAGAAAGAGTATGAATAGAAAGATGTGAAAGTAAGAAGGGGGGAAGGCAAAAAGACATTGGGAGCAAGGAAGAGGTGTTCTTCTGGAAATGGCTGGGGTTTTTAACATAATTATGGAGAAGTAGAGTAGATGTTACAAAAGCAAAATATTCCTGATCGGGCTTCTTAAATTGCTGTTCGTTGTTGGGCCTATAACTTGGAGTCATTTAGAATCATAGAAAAGTCTGGGTTGGAAGGTACCTTTAAGGGTCACCTAGTCCCTGCAATAAGCAGGGACATCTTTGACTACATTAGGTTGCTCAGAGCCCTGTCCAACCTGACCTGGAATGTTTCCAGGCATGGGGCATCTACCACCTCTCTGGGAAACATGTTCCAATATTTCATCATCCTCGTTGTAAAAAATGTCTTCCTTCTATCTAGTCTAAATCTACCCTTATTTTAATTAAATTTAATTTCTTCACTTTTGGAATTAGGAATCCAAAGGGGGAGGAATGACAGCCCTTACAGTGAGAGAAGGTTTAACAGGGACAAGCAGGCAGATGTTTAAAGTATGTATGTGTTGAAAAATAACCCCTAAATTAGCAATATGCTTGCTTCTGCACTAGAACAGCTAAAAACTCTTCTTACCTCTAATTGGTGGCAACCAATTATTGTGGGCTCAGAACTGCGGTTCTGGCTTGTCTTTTAAAAAAGTATTATTACATGCTAGAATAACTTTTTCCCTTAACCTACAGACTTGAGAACCTAATAATTTCCTTTCTACTTTGAAGGTTTGAAGAGGAGTGGAGATAAGAACAAAAACCCCAAACCCAAAACCTTGGAGGCTGAGTTTGTTGGCACTAGTATTCTGTAATGCTTTCCCTCAGGGACTAAACAGTTTAAAATAGGTTCTGTCATGGCATTTGACAGTGACACTTATTTCTTTTCAAAACAAAACCCCCAACTTTTTTTTTTTAGTGGAAAATCTTTCCTGTTACTATTTCTTTATACCAAATATTTGGTATCTTGAAGTTTGAGAGAAATGCAGTTGTAGAACTTGTTACAGAAGTAACAATTTTTCATCAAACAAATAAACAATTTGATAGAAAGATTATTAAATGCCATATGGAGACATGAAGAAGGGGAATTTGAGTGCCAGCTGTCAATAAATAGAATTTTGAATTATGTTAACAAAATAATAAAATTTTCTTTACTTCTCGTGGTTTAATATATACTGTTCAGCAGATTTAACTTATACTCGAAAAATAGTGCTTTTGGGGTTACAAAAATGACCTTGATGTTGACTTAATGTAGTTTTGAGTATTCTTATGACTCAATTAACCTTGTAATTCCATTCTACATCTCAACTTAATGTAATATTTATGTATGATTGGAAAGTGCAGGAGATGGTAGGTAGGATTGTGTTTCAGACTGATAGGAACTGTCATTTTCAAAGCTGTTCTTCACTAAAGGAGGCACTATCAAAACACACCAGTGAGATTCAGAATTTAAGTTACAAACCACCATGTAACTTGAGAATTTAATTGATACTTACTGCCTCAATAAAATGCTTTTGCCTTTCATTCACAACTAGATTCAAACAAAATCAGTATCTAATACTTCTTTTTTTTTTTTTTTTTCTGGGAGGAAATAAATGCAAATAAAATCAACACTAGGAAATATCAGACTAATGTATAGCTCCCAGTACATTAGACGATTGTAATTGGTCTTCCCTGTGGCACTGTGGGAAATCTTACCTATTGTTAAGCTCATGTTGGTGAATAGTAAGGATGGAAACACTAGTTGTAGTTTGGTTGATGTTTTTAATTCACCTGCTTTCTAAATTTTGAATGTTGCTTTTGTGGACATCTTTGTATAACTTATTCTATGACAAATCATCTACTTAGTATGGTAATAGTTTATCATCCCCAGTCTCTTGACTGTTTCTGTCTGTTTGCATATTTTGTTGTTACCATAGGACCTGAAATTAATTTTTTGGTATTTTGAGAAAAACTAGGAATAAAAGATATCTCACCCCACTATGCAGTTACTAAATTTTCTACTGTTGGCCAAATTGTCTCTCATAGATGAAATTGTCTGTTGTAAGAGACTGAAATGTTGAAAGGCTTACAAAGTTAGCAGGGAAGCTTGAACCCACTCACAAATAGTTTAAAAAAAACCCCACGTTTAAGAAAAAGTCTTCTTTTATACTAATAGTTTTCCTTAAGAGCTTATTGTTTAATGCATTTTATCCATGTACCTATTTTAGTTCTCCTGACAATACAGTGAATTTTGATAAGCCTTTATAATCATGGAATCACAGAATTGTCAGAGTTGGAAAGGACCCCTAGAGATCATCTAGTCCAACCCCCCTGCTAAAGCAGGAATGCCTAGAGCACATCACTCAGGACTGCATCCAGGCGGGTCTTGAAGATCTCCAGAGAAGGGGACTCCACGATCTCTCTGGGCAGTTTGTTCCATTGCTCTGTCATCCTCACTTTAAAGAAGTTTTTCCTCATATTTGAATGGAACTTCCTGTGTTCCAGCTTGAGCCCATTGCCCCTTGTCCTATTGCTGTAAACCACTGAAAATATTCTGGCTCCAACATCTTTTAACCCACCTTTTAGATACTTAGAGACTTTAGGTCTTCCTTCAGCCTTTGCTTGTCCAGGCTAAAGGGTCCCAGCTCCTTGAGCCTTTCCTCGTAAGGGAGGTGCTCCAATCCCTTAATCGTCTTGGTTGCCCTACGCTGGACTCTCTCCAGTAGCTCCCTGTCCCTCTTGAACTGGGGGGCCCAGAACTGGATGGAGTATTCCAGTTGTGGCCTCACCAGTGCTGAGTAGAGGGGGAGAATGACCTCCCTTGACCTACTGGCCACACTCGTTCCTATGCAGCCCAGGATGCCATTGGCCCTCTTGGCAACAAGAGCACACTGCTGGCACATGGAAAGTGTGCTATCTACCAGGACTCCCAGATCCTTCTCCTCAGTAGTGCTTCACAGAAGATCTATCCCTAACCTGTATTGGTGCCTGGGGTTCTTCCTCCCCAGGTGCAGGGGGACCCTACATTTGTCCTTGTTGAACCTCATTAGCTTCATATAATTATAATTATTTTGTAAGAATTTGATTCTGAATATGTTACACAGTATACTTCCAAACTGCCTTAACATCAAATCCTTTATTGTTTCTAATAAAAGATATTGTTAAACTAGCAGAAGGTAAGCTGAACAGTTTATGTTACCTTTTTTATAATGCACGGTTCCCTATTTCCTAAGAAATGAGTGGCCTATCTTTGTCTGAGTTTCAAAGTGCAGTTGTTCCTTCCCGGTTATATCGGTATGTTTAGGTACCATTTTGTTAACCAGACCCGTTTGAGCTGCAGTAATTTCTGTCTTGACCTGTGACTGATGTTGAGGAAGTAAATTAATTTTTGACTCAACTAGACAGGCTGTAGGCAGCTCCAGAATGTGTGTGGGCAAACAGTTCTTGCAGCTGCTTATTTCATAAACAGCTTCTATTCATTATTTTTTAAAAATCAGATTTGATGTATTTTACATAAAATATTTTAAGACCTGTCTTGTATGAATGTATATACTTTATGTAAATAATTCTTCTGATGTCATTTGCTATCAGTATAATGAAGTAATGTTCCACTTACTATTAGTAATGTCATTTGTATTAAAATCCTAACTAAAATTTTGTTGTAGAGAATAACTGTTTATTTTTTCATCTTTTCTACATATTTCATTATGAATTAGAATACGAATCATTATGAATAGAATTTTATGGATATTGCATCTGATGTCAATAATGTTCAGAAGTACCACCTTTTATTATACAACTAAAGGCGTACTTTGTGCCTTACTACTTTCAGTTGAATCACTATATTTTAAAGGAAGGAAAAAAATGCAGAGCTGTTCATACGGTAGCTTTGACTGTTCTGTCATGTATTCAAGGAGCATTTGTATGTGCTGTGTAAGTTATCTGACGGGAAATTCTGCAGCAGTGATGTTTTGTCATATGTCAGTGTTGATTATGCCTACCAGAGAAAGAGACAAATAGTCTGAATGTTGTTGTCTGAACTGGAATTCAAGAACAAGGTTTGCATTTGAAGCACCAGTTTTGCCTTAAGGGTTTATTCCACTTTAGAAAAGAGTAAGCAATAGCAAGGCTAGAAGTCTCCTTTCAGAGAGATAATAGCTGCTCAGATAGTATGAATATGAAAAAAGATTCAGTGTTTAAGTAAGAATACAAGGGAACAAACAAATAGGGTACCTGATGAGGTTATTTTTATTCTCAAAGGTGAGTTCACCGAAAATGTTTGTAAGGTGTGTTTACATTAATAAACAGATAAACGGAAAGAAATTGAAGTAGGATAATTATGGAACAACAAAGCACTCACTTTGTTTTGAAGGAGGCTTCAGGTACCTTGGCACTTTCCTTATATTACTCTTGTAACACACAATACTTCTTCCTTCATCAGTTTCAAGAATTGTCCCAAGACTGCAGATGCTGCTACAGTACTGTCTAGAAGAAAGGACTTTTTTTTTTTTCTCTAAACTAGTGCCATGTAATTGTTACTTGCACTTGCAAGTAGAATAGCAGTTTTGATGTGATAATTTTTGTAAAACTTCTGTTGGAGGCGCATGCATAGCTTGCTTATATTGCAGCTAACCATTTGTTTTAAACTAAAAGACAGATGTGTATTGTAGAAGCCCATTAATCATACTGGGAACCACAACAAAAAGCCTGTGTGGTTAGTATCGTTTAAAAAGGGGTAAGATTTTAAATTGGTTATTGTAGAGAGACTACATAAAAATTAAGTCTTGTGTGTTGGTTGCAAAGTAATGAGGCTGAAAAGCAAATACAAATATTGCATACACTTGAAAAAAATTAATTTCATAAAAATTAGTAACTAGCAAAGTGTCAGGAAGCAGCAGGGGCTGGCCGCTTCTGAAGGCAAGCTGGAAGCTGAAGGTGATCCCAGCAATGACATTGCCCTCACTGACCAGGGCACAGTTCTACAGCATCTGTACTTATGGATACCTTGAGTGCTGCTGATAAGATCCATTAACAGTCCCAGACATAGCAAAGTCATGAGCCAGGTCCAGAGACCATCTAGGGAGTCCAATCAGGAGCAAAAGGATCCAGAGATAGGTTTGGAAACAAGCTGCAGTGTGTGAAGTCCATCCAGGCAGCAGTGCATGAACAGGACTGGAGTCATACTGCAGCTTGGGCGAGAGGTCTGGCCAGGCTTGGAGCCACAGCCAGTGCTGGAGGTGGGTACACTTAATGATGTCTTTCAGACAAGGGGTGAAGACCAAGAGTTGAGCTTAAATGGAGCTTCAGGGCCACAGGCAGGGGGTGTTGATGAAGGCCCTGAATGAGGTTGGCCACAGCCATTAAGACCTGTTTTCTGCCCTTAGAGTCTTGATGCATGGTCTGAACAGTTTGTCTTCAGCCTCTTACTATTACCGGACACGCTGACTTGAGAACTCCAATTATATTCTTGCATGTAGGATGGCACCATTGGTGTATCTTCTTTGCACATTACTCAGTAGGCAAAGATTTATTGAAATATCATGGAGGTTGATCCACCCAGAGGTGTGTGCAGAGGAAGTTGGAAATGTGTTAACAAAGGAATGATGTGAACAGGCAGAAGAATTAACAAATAGATTCCATTGTGATTAAGGTGGAAATATATGTGGTGTGATACAGCAGAGAGTAGCTAAGGTACCTGATAGCTGTAGAATGACAATAAATTCAAAGAAAAGTTGAAAACAAAAGCTTCATGTCAGGAAGGAAATTGTCAAGTAAGGTGGCTGAGACAAGGCTAAATTTACAAATCAAGGGTAAAATAAATTCCCAATTTACTAGCTAGATTATCCCATTCTGGTCTGGAATGAGAGCACACAGATCTGAGAAGTGACCTGCTTCTGTGTGTTGCGTTCCATTAGTAAGGCATTTGTCTGTTTGTAAGTGGCTTTTACAAAGTACTACAAACATAAATGAATACATAGTTCGTAAATACATTTTTTATAGCTGTGCAACAACTAGCCAAATCGCTTCATTGAATTTCATGAACCATTATAAACCAAGATGTAGTTTTCCAGTAACACTTTAAAGGGTTCCTTTTTGTATATAGTTTAGTTCAGTAGTTTATAGTTCAAATGTTTGAGGGCATGAAATAAGAAAGAAGTTGCCTTTGCTTATATGCCATATTTTACAGACCCTGCTATTACTTAGATTATTGGAAAAAGTACTACTTAAGCATCTAAGTGCACTCAAATAGAAAGGCTAAATCAAGAGGAAAGTATAGGGATGAAATACAGCACCATACTATGCCATAAACCATTTCTCAAACACAGAAGCATCTTTACTAATTTTTTGTTTAATTTACATGATTCAAAGGCTGTTGTTCAAAATGCATAAACTTCCCTAAGACAGAGGTGGGTTGTGGAACGTTAGTTTCATTCCTCACAGTTTTGGAATTAAACCCTTTGACTTTTGTTGTTCTTACTATAAAGAGAGCACAGTTTTTAGTCATTGTCTAGTTGTATGAATGCCTGAATGTGCATGTGTGGGGAGAAGCTTGACATTTAGAAAGCACAAACAGAGCAAATATGTCACCTGTGTATTTTCTCTTTATTCCCTACATAAGTTTCCCTTTTCCTTTTTATTAGACTTTCTAACTAGATACTGTGTTGATAGCTGATACAGGCTCTGCAGCATTTCTAGTATTATTTGGCTTTTGGCTGAGTTGCCTACAAGACCTTCTACTGGTCTGTGGCAAACCTGCTGTTCTCAGATTGTGATTTGAGGTTAATTTCTAAGACTGGGCCTTCTGGTTTGGAGAGTAGTAATGAAATTGATTATCAGTACCTGTACAGGTAGCAGTAGTTCAGAGCTCCTGTCACCTGATAGCAGTGGAATGTTTTATAAATTATATATTCTATTGCTGTAGAAGTACTATTATCAGATCTCCTTTCATTATGAGTTTTACGATTTCTACTGAAAATCTTTAAATATATTTGGGTCATTTTATTCTTAACATGTTAAGCCTGTCTCTTGGAAGTGTTTTTAGTTTGTTTGCTGCAGTCTTGGAGAGGCCACTGGCATACTTTGAGCTACATGCCTGTGGGGGTCTAGAAATGCTGGCATGACTTTGTTCAGAAGTTTAGTTGTAAATAATGACTGATTTTATGTCCTGGTAGATCAGGAAACAGTCTGGTATCAGCCTGGGATTTGCAGAGAACTGTTACAGGATGTACAGCCCTCATGTAGAGGAGCTATTTGAGTCCAGGCTAGCTGTGGATTTTTGCCTGAACTATTCCTCAGCTCAAGCTGTTTACATTGTGTGTGTGCTTGTGTCATGCATAGCCCTCAGAAGTATGGTGGAGACACCTGTGTAGTTCTGCAGGAGTAGGCTGAGCATGCCTGTGCTTATAGCCTGGCCATTGCAGAGTCTCCTGAAGGGTTGTGCTGGTCTTTGTTGCTGGTGGTGTCAACTCAACTAGCTGGGTAGTGAGCAGCTCAAATGGACCCTGCTTGAGGCAGGGGCAGTGCAGGTTTGGCACTAGATCAGAGCTAACTTTCCTTGTTGACCCCACATAATATGGGAAAGTGATGGTGGCCAACTCAAGCCATCTCTTGACAGAACTGACTTCTGTCTTGGGACTTAACAGGAGTGCCGTGAGTGGCTATAGCACTCTGGTCCTACAGCAGTTCCAGAAGGTCTATAGCTGTGTTTGTGTAGTTCTATAGTTCAGCTGATACCTTGGTTATCTGTAGATAGGTACATCAATAGCATTTCCCTACTGGTGGGATAATTAAAGTAGAAGCAAAAAATCATAAAAATTGACTGGTTTATACTTAATAAATATTTACTACTTGAAAATTTAACTCATTTAATATTTCTAGAAGCAGGCGACCTTAACATTTAGCTTTGAAGATGCACGCTAACAAGTCAAACACTTAAGGTTATTTTCATGTTTACTCAGTACGTTCATATGATCATTGCTTCTTTTCATAATGCAGATTTGCCTAACAGAAAAGCACAGTCAGCTCCTATCCTGCTTTCCAAATACACACCTGGACAATATATATATCTACATTTTGCATACGAACTTTTTAGCAAGTAGAAGCAATGTTTATATATATCGCAGAGACATACAATGATTTGGGTTGGAAGGGATGTTAATGATCATCTAGTTCCAACCTCCCTGCAATGGACAGGGACACCTCCCAATTAGGTCAGGTTGCTCAAAGCCCCATCCAGCCTGGCTTTGAACACTTCCAGGGATGGGACATCCACAACACCTCTGACAACCTGGTGACAGCCTCACTACCCTTATAGTGAAAATTGATTTCTAATATAAATCTACCCTCTTTCAGTTTGATACCATTACCCTCATGGTCATTACCCTCATCCTGTCACTACAAGCCCTTGTAAAAAGTCTCCAGCTTTCTTGTAGACCCCCTTCAGATACTGGGTGGCTGCCATAAGGTCTCCCCAGAGCCTTCCCTTCTCCAGGCTAAACAACCCCAACTCTCTCAGCCTGTCGCCACAGGAGAGGTGCTTCAGCATTCCGATTAGCTACATGGCCCTCCTTTGGATCCGCTCCAAGAGGTCCATGTCCTTATATTGGGGGCCTCAGAGCTGGACACAGTACTCCAGGTGGGGTCTCATGAGAGCCGACTAGAGGGATGGAATCACCTCTCTCTCTCTCATGAGAGCCAAATAGAGGGATGGAGTCACCTCTCTCTCTCAACCTGCTGACCACATTTCTTTTGATGTAGCCCAGGATGCAGTTGTCTTCACTGCCAATGCACATTGCTGGCTTGTGTTGAGCTTTTTATCCACCAGCACTCCAAAGTCCTCCTCAAGGCTGCTTTCTAGCCATTCTCCACCCAGCCTGTATCTGTGCTTGGGATTGCCACAACCTGCATGCAGAATCTTGTACTTGGTCTTGTTGAACTTAATGAGGTTTGCACATTTCTATTTCAGTTTTGATCTTTATTGCCACTTAATACAGAAATTTAAATAGTTTAGGTCAAATAAATTTATATTCCTTTCATCCATTCCAAAACATAATTTACTGTGTTTATAAGTTAACAACATGTTGTAGGCAAGGAAAAATTATGACGTGCCAACATTGTCTGAGAATGTACTACTTATAATTGGAGAATTTGCTTTTCCTCCAGACCTGGAAGTTACTCATTCAGTTCATACTGCAAAATAGAACTACATGGTCTCCACAAGCAGTGTTTGGCATTATATTCCATATTTTATGTTGGGATGTAATAAGAATAGTAAATTATGTCCTGGTAAAAATAAAATACTGTTGACTGTCTCTATCACTTTAATCGCAATTATGAATCTAATACCAAGGATGTATTATCCCACTCTGTTTAAGTTCATTTCACACAAGCTCAGCTTCACAAGCTGTCTTCATAAAAATGGATTATATTGGGGCTGAATACTGTGATCTGTACTGTACTTGACGTATACCAGGCAATCATTAATGTCTATTTTATATGAGAGAACATTATACTGATTTGGTTTTCGTCTACTTAATTGCGGTGTGTGGCTAGGTTGAATATTGTAGAAGTTCTGAGGTGGCAGTGTTTCCACGTTCTTTTGGTTCATAATTTAATGTCTTTGTGATGGCTGTACATTATTCCTGATAAATGCCATAATATTAAAATATGATTTTCTAATAATTATCTGTTCAATGGATTGAATGGTTCATCACAACTTTTGCTTCTGCTTGTAGGTATATTCACACCTTCTTCTGATGCAATAGTCATTCAGTATCAGAACACCTATAACACCATCTAGACTTACTTCTTAATGATTGCCTTTGTTTTTCATGAGGTTTTCTTCAAGAGGTTTCCTTCAAGTTTGTTTTCTCTTTTGTGTTTTTATCTGATTACCTGCACTGTGATGTCTGGTTTTCTTTAGCATATCTCCAACCGTTGACCAAAAGGGGGTGCTAATAGATCAAACAGATGTGTTGCATAAAGAGGTTAGGGAGCCTTTTTTTCATGCAATGAATTAAATCTCAGCTACTGAATTAGGTCAGGTAAATGCAAGTTTTTGCGTCTGGGTGTTGTGTACCATACCGGTCACAGCATTGCTCTTTGGGGAAGGCAAATTCATGCCTTGCAAACATGGCTGCTCCTCACCTCCCATAGGCTTCTGGGCATTCTTCATGATGTTTCCAGAGGCTCTGTGGCAGGCATTTTCTTCCATTTATGTAGGTAAAAAAAACCAACATAAGTTGTTCAGCAGATACTCAAGAAGTTCAGATTTGTTGAATTTTAGAGATTGAATACAGACATCCAGGACTATCAAGATAAGTGTTCAAGTCAGATGCCTTAATGTCCTTCATCCTGATATCACAAAAGACATTTGCTGTCCTGGTGTTTTTACTATTTGTTTCCATAGTTCAATGGAACTGGTTAATGGCATCAACAGAGCTAAGGCCTGTAATGTACAAAGGGAAGAGGAGACATAAATATGTCCACTGAAACCAGGAACTCTGCTACATAAGCAGTCGAGAGAGCTGATACTGGTGTGATTATAGCAGTGAAGACTGGAGAACTTACAATGGCTTCTCAATGGACACCTCCATCTGTGTAGCAGAGGTGTGGAACCCATTTGTGACTTTACTGGAGCAGCAGATGAAGGTGGAAGGGGAAGTATGTGCTTCTCATGGAAGACACATTTTGTTAGGTGATCACAGTGTTCATTTTTCCAGGATACCTATAGAAATTTTTTCATTTTACAAATTCACATTTTCACTACTAGTCATTATGAATTTATTCTATGTTACTGAGAGTATTTTTGCAAGCAATTAATGGGAAAGACACATAGTATAATCTTTGCCAAATTTCTGCTCTTGTATCTTGATATAGTATAGAAGATATTTAGATTTACTGTGAGACTCTAAAATAATAAATTGTAGCTATAACCCGGTCTAGATACAATGTTTAGGACTGTAATGCGTTTCTAAGGAACTCTGCACTGTGAAAGAAGAAGTGAACCTTTTTAAAATTCTTAACAATGAAATACAGAAATATTGTTAGTGTATTGTTTTATAGTAGATATAAGAGTTCATGCTAAAGCTGGACCGTGATCAGATTGATGGTAAATACAAAGTTGTATTATACAAAGTTACATTTTAAATGAACTGTAGAAATGAGTATAATGAAATTATAAGAAATGATAGAAATGATTACATGATCATAGTGTAAAGTGGTGATACAGGATCATATAGATCAAGTTTAAGGAATTTAAATGCCCAGCACAATGGCATGGGTTGGGGAAAAAAATACTACTTTCATAATTGCAAGGCAAATGACCATTTGAGTGGTGGTCTCTGTGGCTAAAAAAGCTGCTATATGTTCGTTCCAAGTTATCCATGTTTGTGGAAATACAAAGACCCCTTCGTATTTGTGTGACAGACTAACATGTAAAGAACGAAGAATCTTCCATTAAGAGAGTTACTAAGATATTTGAGAGGGAACATATACTTTGGGAGAAGGATGCCAGATGCATCTGAAGGAAGTGGCCTAGAAAGACAAACTTCAGCAAGAGGAGAAATTTGCTGTAGACTAAGCGTGGCATCGACACTGGCTGTACAGCCAGGTCTTGATGAAAGAAAAACTTCTTAGGAACTAGCAGGCCTTGTGAAAGGTTGGTTAAAATCCAAGAAGCTATATAGTGGATTTGCCACATGCTTCCCCACAATATCCCTCATTAGTGTATCTGCAAAATCATAAAGGACATGGGTGACTTTCATTACTAAACCTTAATTGTACTTTTCTCTATGTAATTTTGAAGGGGTTTGGTTTTAAAAGGCCAACTATTCTAATAAACCCAGACTTTTACATTTAAAGCCTTGTGTTTTCATCGTTAGGGAGTTCACCATAAGAAAAATGTTTAGACAAATTGACAATGGAGCTGTGGCCAGCTTGGAGCCTCATCACACTTCGTTTATTAGATAGTAGCTGTGAAGGAAGTTTGTCTGATCTGTGTTTTGAGTGAGATAAGAAGATAGCAGGGTTTATTGTTGCTAGCTCTTTTGTGTAAAGCATTTGGTATAGTTTCTGAACTTTAGAATTATATGACTGGTCTTATTATTTAAAATATTCTGTGTTCAAGAATTTTAAATCAGAGTTTATGTACACTTAGAACAGGGTAAGAAATGGAACTTGTTGCTTTTAAGGCCTTATTCCTGAGATGTTTCAACAGGGGGAAAAAAATGCATAAGCAGTCAGAGGTAAACCAGGATAATGCAGACCCATATTGCTTACAAAGAGAAAGGAAGAAAGCAGATCCTCCTTTCCAGAGGTCAGTTGTAGAAGAAAGGAGGAGAATCTTGTGAGAATTAAAATTTTAAAAGTTTGGTTTGGAACTTTATGTTTTATACTTCTGCAAATTTATCTATCACAAAAGATACTTAAAGTTCAAAGTGGATGTGGGCAGAGGCAAGTATTAATTGGGAATTTTGTGAGAACTACTTTACCATTGAGGACAGAATGAAAGGTTTCCAAAGAAGAATTTCCAAAATGAGCAATCATCTGAGTAAAAACAAAGTTGAAGGCCATTATGCTGAGTGGAAATAATTTTGGAAGGGCATGGCACTTATACTCTTCAAAGCTGATTAGTGCTTTCACAATGTAAAAAAACCAAACAACCAACACAAACCACACAGAAAACACCCAATCAAATTCAAACTGAGTTGTGCTAAATATTCTTCCAAAATGCATTTGTATTACAAGAAGAGTGTGATTCTGTTCAGCCTTGTTACTTATACCTTCACATACTCAAATCTTTATATGTTTCTCAGACGTCTCCACAGAACAAGGTTGAGAGAAATTCTTGATTCATAGTTTAGATTATTTTCTATCTAGAATGAACTAATTTTATTTATTAATTTTATTGCATAATCCCATGTTCTTCATTGTCCGTATATTAAATAGTGTAGTGAACTCTGTATCACATGAAGTTCTAGAGCACCTGCAGAATATTACTTGGACACTAAAATTCCTGGAATGGGAGAGAAATTAATTTTCTATTACAATGTTTTTGCCTTGTTTAAGGTTGGAAGTTGTTTGGTTCAGCTACTTGCTACTGGAATTCAAGTGTAATATCCTGTTCTGAAGGCTTTTAGGATAACTTCTCGCTTGGTGTGGTTTTGAATAAGGTCCATCTAAGAGCCATTTCTTGTAGATTAATGCAGTATCTGTCTATTCTGTTTTTATGACATACTGTTTAAATGTATGAATTAAAAAATTACAGTAAAACTTCATCTTGTTCTTCAAAGTACCCTTCCAGACAGATTTTGTCATTTTAAATAGGAATAGATGTGTCTGTCTCTGTCACAGAGTTGGATGATTGTATAAGCTTTGTGCTTGGAGTTTGTTTTCCATGATGTGGAGATTTTTTGAAGTTGTTATTGGCAAATGGAAGGTAATTTAGTAGAGCATAATTTGTGTTAGAAGTATATATTTTTGGGAATCTGCATTTGAAATACTACTGAAGTGAACTTTGTTCCAGTTGTTTAGTTTTATAAGGTTCTTGTGGCTTTCTTTATAGTCACTAATTTAAAATTCCTTCCTAATAGAGGGTTTACTTCCTAAAAACTTTACTGTTCTAATACTGAGTATTAAACTCTTGCTTAGTTAATGTGTTAAATCCAGTGCAGCTAGATTTATTAAATGATCAAGTTCATATCTTCAAATGCATTCTCACCAGAATTGACAAAATTAGGTATGGATTTAAGATTTGAAAAAATGACAGATGCATATGTTTCGGGGACTATTCTCCCAGTTAGGTTTTCATTGTTTCCATGGCTTAGTAAAGTGTGGTAGAAGATATGCTCTTTTAATTCTACAGGGTTTGAATGATTGTGTGCGACTTAACAGATCCTGAGACACCTTTCACATTATTGACTATTTAATAGTTGTAGTTTATGTGGGGAAGGTTTAGTTTGGATTGTATGTCAGACTTTCTGAAAGTCCTGGAATTTGGCTTTAAAAGCTGTCATGTTTTTAAAGGCATTTATGGATGGTTTCCTCCAAAATTAAGTAATATTACCAGTTGCATTAAATTACTAGAAATATGGTTGTAAGTATCCCATAGGCAAAATCTCAAAGTTTATTTGCATCTGCAAGCGTGTCTGGCTTCCCTAATTAGGTAATCTTCAGAAGAACAGTTGAAACGAAAGTGGCTTAGTCACTCTTAATGTTCAGTTCTCTATATTCTTGTGTTTTTGTGCCTCATTTGTTTAAAATGACCTTAATTAAATGTGAAGAACACTATTGGCTCAGAGAATTGGGCTTTTTGGCTTGTTTCACTTGCTGTTGCGTTATTTTGCCAAAAGATGATTTGTACTCAAAGGGCCCAATTCTGACATTAATGACATAATGCAAATTAAGGGAAAAATTTACTTCTTAACTCAGTGTTGTGGAATTGGGAATTTGTACCTTACGAGTTTAGTAACTACTCAAGAAAATTAATCCTATTTCTTGAAAATGCATAAGCTGACCCATACTGATTTAGAAATGAAGCAAAATAGTTATGAGCTTTGTCCAGTCAAAATCAGAAAATTTTGTTTGAATTATGAGCTTAGGGTAGTTTTCTTGGGTTTTGAGGGGTTTTTTTTGTTGTTTTGCTGCTTCTTTTTTTTTTCATTTAAATTTGTTAGTATTCTGTTGCTAAAGTGTAGAGCTGGAGCTTTACCATTACAAACAGATTTAAGATTTTTTTCCTCTGATGCCATCGTTTTCAGGATCAGAGTTCCAGAATGCTTGCAGCAGCCTTGTATTTTTCTGTCTGTTCGTGACAAACCAGCTACTGTACATTCATATAGAGCAGTACAGTCCTTGCCACTGGCAGTCTCTCTGTGACAGAGAGCCTGTAGGCTGACATAAAGTGCAGCCTGTTGTGAACTGCTAAGTGGGAGTCTGCCAAAAACTCAGCAGACAGAACTAATTGGGGAGAAAAAGGATTTTTGTGCCCTCATCTCTCCCTCTTCAATTTTTTTTACAAGACGGATATTGTTAAAGTAACTTGTTTATGTAAGATTTGTCTGCCTCTATTTTCTCATTGCATGAATCATTTTTTAACTTCAAGTCTTGCACCGCAGGTCACTGAGCACTTCCACATGGCGGCTGGCACAGGACCAAACTCGAGACACGCAACTCATCACAGTTGATGAAAAATTGGTAAGGGTTTTCTACTGCATACTGCTATGATACAGCCTTCAGGGTTATTTCTGCACAATAGGCATTCAGTATGGTATTCTGCGTTTCTTCTAGGAAAGCTGTATAAATGTGAACTACAAAGCAGCGATCCTTCACACATTTTTAGAAGGGGAACATTGGTAAAACATAAAAATGTGAAGGAAATATGGCATTCGAAGTGTTAAGCAATATAAAATGATGAGTACCTTGTTTATTACTATTGTATTACGGCCAAGGATTAGTATCAGCAGTAATTTATAATAAGTTTGTTCTTTTTGAAATCTGAGATGTGTTCATGTAGTGAAACTATACAGAATTTACCAGCTTCCAGAAATTATCTTCATAAGGACCCATATTACTAAAGAAACTGTGTAAAGAAGCATCATGCAAAATTATTGTTACTATGCACATATAGCCTAGCTTTTGAATATGCATGAAGGTTAGATTACAACTGGGAACAAATGCATAACATTCTTCTGCTAATCAGTAGCAGATCAGAAATTTGGCAATCTTTTCTTGTAAGTTCTTCCATAATGTGTGGTCTGTTACTCTAGATGCAACCTGACACTTATGTTTACATTATTCAATAGTATAATGATTCAAGGACTGGAGCATCTCCCTTATGAGGAG
>BJBW01003368.1:82489-111556 GCA_004320125.1 Scolopax mira
TGGAGATTTTCAAGACCCGACTGGATGCAGTCCTGAGAGGCATGCTCTGACATGCTCTGGGTGGTCCTGCATTGGCAGGGGAGTTGGACTAGATGATCTCTATGGTCCCTTCCAACTCCAAAAATTTCAGTGATATTCAGTGAGTGATAATTTTTGTAAGACTTCTGGGGGTAAATGCGTCACAGCAGAAGCATGCTTTTCATTGGTTTTCATATCACTTTTGGATCTTCATGGGAAAAAAAAAATCACATCATACTTACCTAGATATATATTGCATGTACTTTCTTGTATCCTTGAAGCTATATTAACTACTTAAGAAATATTTGGAATTTGTATTTATAAATTAAACATTTGTAATGGTAACTGTAAGTTGAGATAGCAGAAGTTGAACAGGCTATTGTAAAAAAAGCATTTACTTTAACGACTCTACGGCTTTTTTTTTTCTCTTGCTTGGTAGTATAGACGCAGCAATAATAATTACTCACAGATTAAAAAAAAACATTTTTTTTAAAAATGTTTTTCTGAATTTAAGAAAGAATATAATTTTAAGATTAAAATTCAGGGAAAAAGTGAATACTGTATTTTAGCAAACATGATTATCTTGTTAATCTAGTTGCATAGCTTGGGATTTGGGAAATTTCATTTAATGTGCAAGAGTTCATGAGTCACTATGTAAACAAGATTTACCAAGTCAATACACCTACATTTCCCTAAACGAATTATGAATTGTGTTTGATTATTCTAGCACTGTTCTTTAATACTATTTTTTTTAAATCTAAATAGAGTATTTATAATGTCTGCATTTGTAGTATCACATTTCCCTTTTATGACCTCTGGTGATGGATACATACATCTGAAAGAAACTATGGTGTGAAGACAAACCTACAAAATATATACTCTTCTGTCTTCCATTTTGTATTTGTATGTACATTCTCCTAAGCTAAAGTTGTACATTTCGCTGTTTAGCTATTAGAGTTTATACTTCCAGCTAAGTTAAAGTGGTACTAATTTGAAATACAACTATTCACATCTCTTAGTGTAAAAGAATTTCATGTGAAGTAGTTATTTCTAAAGTCATTTTTTGTCCTCAGACAATTGAAGACACTCATATCATAGTTGCTGGGGGGTTTTTTGAGATATGTAGAAATATGTATGATTTTTTGAGATGGTAGCAGCCATTGAATAATTTTATTTAATTTTGATACCTATAGTGTATCTAAATTATTATTTTATCCTCAGTTCTTTCAAGTATTAGGTTAAATAGCAGGATGAAGAGTATTTTCTTATAATATTGCACATGTAGGTGCATCTTCAAGATGCACAAATGTTTTTATTTTCCCAGGTAATTGCAGGGCCTAAAAAAAAAAAAAGGTAGAAAATTAGAATATTATTTTAAAATTTTCACTTGTAGATTTAGTGAAGTTTTTGGAAAGTTTCCAATATGTCATAAAATATCCAATGATTGGTGTTCTATTAATGGGCAAAAATATACATCCCATCAGGAAGGAAAATCTTCACAAAGAGGTTTGATGTGGTTTTCAACTCTTTCAGGATAAGAAATAGTTCTCTAGGCAGCAGTTAAACCTTATGGAAAAGTAGAGCATTGTATTAGCTTATTTCAGGTTGCTGCAGTATACTTCCCAATTTTAAGTAAGATTAATTACAATCCATTAAAACTAATTTAACACATTACATGAATTTTCTGGTTTTTAAATAATGTTGCTAAGTGTAGTAAAACCATTATTTCCATGCAAGTTGTAATTAAACTGTATTTTAGAAGTTGTTTAAAAGATCCCTCCTCTTGTGTGCATCTTATTGCTAGAAAACATTACATCATATATTGATGGATTTACTGGCTTTGTCATACTTTTTTCTTTTTTTTTTTTTTTTTTTTTAAGCCAAGCATCAGCTGCTGGGTGGTTTTTCTATGGAATCCAGAAAGAAGCATCAAAAATAGGCAGAAAATGGGATATGGTTGTCCTTTTTTGCCTTACTCATTTTGTAATTTAGTTTGAAACTGAAACTGACCTCTTCTGTGAGTTTATGTTTACAAGGCTAGTAGAGTAACACGGTGGTTATCCAAAACTTTTAACTGCATATTGCAGTTGAATGAATCTATTTCCAGTGCTTTTGTAGACCTAGAATTCCTGTGTGTATGTGCTAGAAGTTGATCAACGGGGGTTCCTTTGAATTGTCAGAGTCCCATTTGGTTCTGTAAGTACTAAAATATTCCTTGTCTTGGGAAATACAAATGAAATGGAGGAAGAGCACCCCGACATTGAATTATTAAGCAGTAGTTGGTCACCTTCTTACTGCAGCTCAGCATGTGTTGAATACAACAGAAAAATGAGTTCTTATGAAATAGTAGAAAATACAGTAGTTTAGACCACATTCATTTTTCATATTAGGAAAAAAGTGTGACTCTTAAACATAAAAGGAGTTAAATGCTCAGCTTATACAGAACACATCCAAGACACGATACCTTTGTCTCAGTTGCTAGCTGTTTTCAGTGAATATTGAATAAAATAACTTTTAACGAACAGTTAAATCTGAACAAAATAACATACAAAATGAACAGAGCTAAACAGAAATATACTTCTTGCATCACATTTTGAATCTCTGGCCACCAATTAGGTCATATTCCAAGAGTCTGGACAAATAGCTGTGTGAAAAGTGGTCTCTCAAGACCTTGCTTGCATTAGGAAATTTGGGCTATAGAGGACAAAGGCTGTCGGCAGCAAATCTCCCTCAGGTACTGTTCCAAATGATTTAACTGTTTGTGCATATGGAAGAGCATAGATTCCATCATCATTATAAAAAGCTTCAGTGGTCTTGCCTAAAATGGGGGTTTGAACTGTTTTAAATTACTGCGATTTGTTTCAACCATTCTAAGTAGGGTGCATCAATACTATTGGTTGTAGCTAGAAGTGGTCTCATTCAGCATGTGTGCTTTAAGCAGCCAGTGCTGGTAATGCTGCATTGTGGACGTCTAGCCTGGACTTTCTACAGGCGAAGCACTTTTGTGAAGGTTACTGTCTGCAATTGGAAGGTACCCCTAAATATTTGTCAATAAAATGACTTTGTTAGTGGTTCAATTACAATGATACTGAAAGAAGGTTTCAAAATTAGAACAACTGCCATAAAATAACCTTTTCATTTCTAAAGCAGAATATTCCACTGATAATGTATATGCTGTAGCTCAAAGCAAAAATTGCCCCAAGTGCATTTGTAGGGCTTGATCTCTGGGGAGACACAAGAAACATTGTGGAACTGTGGCTAAGGATCAACTGTTAGTTGCAGCCATCTCACAGATGTTTTTATTCTATGTCAGACAAGAATAAAACAGGGTGAGTTGCCACACATTTAAGCATTCAAGAGCAGTGCTATCAAGTGCAATTGAAAGGGTACTAAAGTAGTTTTTACAACATTTTGAGAACGTGTAGGGGCAGACTCTATTACAAGCATGACAGGCTAACTACAATGATGCCATTGACATTTCAGCTCCTGTCCTGGAATTGTTTTGCTTTGTCTATACTGTTAATTAAGCTTTTTTGTCAGTAATGGTTCAGAAGTCTCAATTCTTCAGTACTCAATACTGAACCGTAGCAAAAGGCCAGCTTCCACCTGGTTGTAAACAAACTCTGCATGACTCATTAAAGATAATTTGGCAAATATCAAGTTCAGCACAGAAAATCTGAACCCCTTTTTGAGGATGAGTAGTTCATAATTTTCAGATGGTGTTCAAGAAGAGCAGTAAATCACAGAATCACAGAATATGCATGTTTGGAAGGGACCTATGAGATCATCAAGTCCAACCACAAAAAAAAAAAACAAAAACCACCACACCCACCCACAAAAAGATGCAATCTTGGTCACTAGGGCATGCCCTGAAGTCCCATGACTACACGTTTCTTAAATACCTTCAGGGATGGTGACTCCACCACCTCCTTGGGCAGGCTGTTCCAGTGCCTGACCACTCTTTCAGTAAAATAATTCTTCCTAATATCTAATCTAATCCTCCCCTGCCGCAACTTCATACCATTTCCTCTGGTCCTGTCATTATTCCCTTGGGAAAAGAGGCCAACCCTCACCTCTCTACAACCTCCTTTCAGGTAGTTGTAGAAGGCAGTGAGGTCTCCCCTCAGCCTCCTCCAGACTAACATGCCCAGTTCCCTCAGCCTCTCCTTATATGACTTGTTCTCCAGACCCCTCACCAACTTGGTGTCTCTCCTCTGGACACGCTCCAGCACCTCAATGTCCTTCCTGTAGTGAGGGGCCCAGAACTGAACACAGTACTCGAGGTGAGGCCTCACCAGTGCCGCGTACAGAGACACCATCACTTCCCTGCTCCTGCTGGCCATGCTATTCCTGTTACAGGCCAGAATGTATGGCTGTAGATAATGCTGTGTACTGTGACAGCCTAGGCCAAAGCAGATTAATAAATAGACTTAGTGGATGAGGGAAAGGCTGTGGATGTTGTCTATCTGGACTTCAGTAAAGCCGTTGGCAGCTTGGATGGATGTACTCTGGGTAAAAAACTGTCTGGAGTGCCAGGCCCAAAGAGCTGTAGTGAGTGGAGTTCAATCCAGTTGGTGACTGGTCCCAAGTGGTGTTACCCAGGACTCTTTAGTCTCTTTAACAATGATCTGGGTGAGGGGATCAAGTGGGACCATCGGTAAGTTTGCAGATCACACCAAGTTATATGGGAGTATCGACCTTCTTTAGGGTAAAAAGGCTTTGCAGAGGGATCTGGACAGGCTGGATCAATGGGCCAAGGCCAATGTGATGAGGTTCAACAAGGCCAAGTGCTGGGTCCTGCATTTGGGTGACGACAACCCCAGGCAGCACTATAGGCTTAGGGAGGAGTGGCTGAAGAGCTGCCTGGTGGAAAAGGACCTGGGGGTGCTGGTCAACAGCCAGCTGAATATGAGCCAGCAGTGTGCCTAGGTGGCCAAGAAGTCCAATAGCATCCTGGCCTGTATCAGAGATAGTGTAGCCAGCAGGACTAGGGAAGTGATCATCGTCCTGTACTTGGCACTGGGGAGGCTGCATCTTGAGTACTGTGTTCAGTTTTGGAGCCCTCACTACAAGAAAGACATTGAGGCACTGGAGTGAGTCCAGAGAAGGGCAGCGAAGCTGGTGAAGAATCCAGAGCACAGGTCTTAGGAGGACAGCTGAGGGAGCTTGGGCTGTTTAGCCTGGAGAGAAGGAGTCTGAGGGGGGACAGTATTGCTCTCTACAACCACCTGAAAGAAGATTGTAGCGAAGTGGGGGTCTGTCTCTTCTCCCACGTAACAAGTGAACAGGACAAGAGGAAGCAGGTTTGATATAAGGAAAGCTTTCTTCACTAAAAGGGTTATCAAGCATTGGACCAGGCTGCCCAGGGAAGTGGTTGAATCACCATCCCTGGAGGTATTTAAAAGACATGGGCTTTAGTGATATGGTTTAGTGGTAGACTTGGCAGTGTTGGGGTTGTGATTGGACTGGATGATCTTGAGGGTCTCTTCCAAATCAAATGATTCTATGATTGTAATAACTATTCTGAAATCTATATCAAGAATCTTAGGAGCTTAGCTGTCCAGAGCCAATTTTTGTTTTCTGTTTTATATTGTCTGTTTTAAGTGTTAACTTCTGGATAATCCAGGAGTAGGAGTGTATTAATAGGATTCTTAGAATATGAACCTTTTCAGCAAAAAAGTTTGCGGAAACACTGCAGTGTGTTATTTCCAGAAGACTGCGTTATTAGCAAACATCACACAGTGTTTGTAGGATTGAGTCATGGTTTGTTCACCTTCATCCAAGTCCCAATTTTGGATAGGCTTAGAAATTAGTGAAATTGTATAATCTTTGTTTGATTAGAGAGGCGTAGACTTTACTATAATAAACACTGGTAATACTGCAGCTCAAAATAAAATATACAAACAAGTGAAAAATAGCCTGGAATAATGAAACTTCTTCAAATCTCAGTCTGCTAGTCTACAGTGCTGTGAAACAAAGGACATAGCAAATCAAGCTTTAACATGCTTTTTAAAGTGTGATCATTGCTAGCAGCCTTTCCCAAGAACTGAGAGTATATAATCTACTTTACTCTGAAAACCAAAGCAGTAATGTGTCATGAAATTACGTGCGAGACAGTGTGACATTACATTTGAAGACTGTGTATAGGAGCTGTTTTTGCAGCTTTGGTGAAGAGAAACACTTGGCAAAGTATGCATTTATTAAAGACAGGCTTACTAGATTTCCTTTTCTTGAAACTACTATTCAGCCAAGAATTCTCCAAGCATTACCACTGTGTTAGATAATAAGGATATAGTGCATGCTCTGTGTTTTGGTTTTTCAAAATGCTGTTAACCCCTTGTGAGTTATTCCTTGAGGGTGAGTTCAAGCTGTTCCTAAAGTAACTGAATGGGATAAAAGAATTTAGAATAATCTTTTCTTCATTTCATCCAGTCTAGCTGCAGTATTTATTCAACTGGTTACCATAAAGAATTCAGTTCAGGACAGCATTTCTCTTTAGATGAGGAATGTAACTTAGAAAGTTTTGTGTCCCTTATATGTATGGCTCTGTGAGAGGGAGTTGTCATATTCAAAGGGTACAAGGTACCAGGATGGAAATCTGGGGGACATTCAAAGTTACCCATTCCTTTCATCTAGCCTCAAATTTTTCTCTTGTAGGCTGTGTTCCTTCTGTTTATTTTTTTCTCTCAAGTCAGCTGCTTGCATTTTGCTTAAGAATAATGAAAAAAAAAAAAAAGAAGAAACCTGTTTTGTAAAATAAGGCTCTTTGCTTTGCAGTTATGTTTTGAGAAACAGTTTCTAGTTGTGGCCAAAATGGCCTTCTTTCATATAAATGGCTGTGGTTTGGAGAAGTGCTTTCTTCCGTCACAGTTGTGTCAAGTAAGCAGATGACCAGCTTACTTGAACTGTGTTGTACTTGGGATTCAAGATAAAAGTTATTTGTTGAGGGTTTATAAGAGATTTAATACTCTTGTTTCACTTTGTGGGCAATACTTAGTGTTTGGTTTGCATTTGGTCATCTGCAGTTGTGATGTTTGACACTTGAGTGATACTAGTTTCCAGTGCAATGGTATGGTATATAAATATACCATATTTATATGGTATAAAACCACATTTTAGATTTGTTTCAAAATTAAATGCATTTTTTCACTTAAAGTGAAATATTCAAATGAGAAGACTGCTTGCAATAAAAATATGTTTGCATCTACTTTAATAAAATGTCACATTAAGAGTCTACCTACATAGAGTAAAATACTTAAAGGTATTTACTTTTGGTGGTCACTGTATTTTTTCTGAAAAATATAATCTATTAAAAAGGGGTTTTTTCTTTTTTTTTTTTTTTTCTTCAGTGAAGGTTCTGAAATACTGCTCTGAGGAGGAAAAAACTGTCTTGGATAATTTTGTCAAGCAGCTAATGTGAAATTTAGTATTCAAAAATTTTAATGATTTTGGGGAGGGTGATAATCCTTCTTGCTTCATATACACTATGCTGTTCTGCCAGAGCATATTTATTTCTAAAGAGTGATTTTTTTGCTTTTAATTTAAATAATTTGGTAGTTTCTTCTGTATAGTTTTGGCTGGTAGTTGCATTTGGTCTTAAATACAGTACAAGCTCCAATGTCAGTGTGTGTGTAGTTACCTGATTGTCTAGCTATGTACACAAATTTTCAGTACTGTAAATTCACTGTATTTTGCTGTTTGGCAGTTAAGTCCCTCTTCAGTTGGAATATCTTAGCTCAGTTCACCGTATACTGCTTGCTACAACTTGTTTTTGTAAGCAGTTATAGTTTTATGAAGCTTGTGGTGGTTTGGAAAACCTGGTTGGCCGGATACTGATAAACAGTTTTCTGCAAGAATGTCTGTGGGCAGCAAGTTACTACTCATGATAAAGAAGCTTTTTTTAAGTCCGACAAGTAAAGGAATTGCCATCATCTCTAGTAGTCTTTTAAGAGCAATAAATATTGCTATATTACTAAATTTCAGCTTGAGATAATTTTGCTTTTGAATTTAGAAAACTACACATTTTTACAGGTAGGCCTGAACTCCGTATAAAGAGATACATACTTGTATCAATGAGAGCAGTTGCACTCTCATCCCATACGTAGGTTTATTTCTGGTTTAGGATAGGGTAAAGGATTTGGATTTCTTTGTCAGAGAGCCTTGTTTTTTTGGTGCATGGTAGTGCTATCTCTGCTGGGTATTGTAAGGAGGAGTGTCTGAGATTGAGATTACACAACCTTCTAACATTTCGAGTGTCTGTTTTGTCTGGGCTTCCTTCATGCAGCATTCCTGGGCAAAAATTTCAAGGCTTTAGTCTGGAGCACTGGGTCAAAGAATATGTCTCTTTGAAGGGTATGCAGGCATTTTTTTTTTTTTTTTTTTTTTTTTTGTTTCATTACATAGTATTTCATTTTCTATCGAAGAATACTGTTTTTGAAGAGCGTGCTATGGTGGCTGCTGAGAACAAATTAAAGGAGTATCATGTGCCATGTTTAGTTTGTCTGGCTTCCAAAGGGTTATTCAATGTGCAAATACTTGTTTGCTTTTGTAAGTCTAAATGCACAAGCAGTGTTTCTAATCTACTAGAAAGAAAGAAAGTAAGCTATCAAAAGTCTAATAATCAACAGAAGTAAGAAGTAACTTCATTTTTGGAGCTGTTTTGTTTAGTATTTTTGCTTTATAAATAGTTTTTTCATCTTCTCATAAAACAGTACCATTATCTGAACCTTTTCTAGAACACTTTAGTTCATATCCACTGTTATGAAATATTTGTGTAGATCACATTAATTATTCTTGTCCTGTCAGAAGCAATGAGTAAACAATTCTTTGTGGAGTGCTTGCTTTTCTGTTCAATCAAATGCAAACCTTTCTGCATTTGTGTAGTATGTCTAAATTGTAGACGTAAGACACGAATCCTAGTGTAACTAACAAAGTTCTGTGTACAGACTTGAAAGCATTTCTAGTCATGAAGTCCTAGCTGAATCATTTTATCAAATCAGAAAGGAAAAGCTTTCCTTGTCTGGAAAGCCCAGTAATCCTGTGAGAGTCCTTGAATGTCTTGGTCATGCTGCAAGAGAGCTTGGTGCTTCTTCATTACTGCCTCTTTCTACTCAGAATATCAATGATGAAATCAGATGCTTTTCAAGTTATTGATAGCTTGTTCTATTCAGTCCATGAAGCCAATTGGTTTATGTTTAGTGCAAAAGAAAATCTTTGCTTCATGAGGAAATCATTTTTTATGCTATTACCTGTTAGCTTGAAAACTGGATTAATAAGTGAGAAGAAGCTGAACTATAAGGAATGTGTACAAAATCCTGATAAGATATAGCAAAACCAGTATTTTTTAAAGATGCTCTAATTATATGTAATAATTAAGCCTGTGGTGAATAATCCTCATTACAAATATCCAAAGAAGCGTGGAGTTTTTATTTACAGATTCATTTTATAGATGTGCACATATATTCATGTATAAAAATAATTTTTAAAAAGGCCAATATCACAATCATAAATCATATATTTTAAAGTTTTCACTGAGTTTCATGTTAAACAGACAGAAGCTTTTTTAAAATTAAAGCTGTAGTCTGCACTATTATTTTGTATTTTATTCTTTTGGGGTTTTTTTCTTAGTTTTTTTTTGGTTTATTTTTTCTTAGGACCACATTTTTTGTTGCATTGTCTGTTCCATTTGAAAACGTTCTTGGGTCAACTAATTCTGGTTTCCTGATAAGTCATAAATTGAATGTCTTCTTCTGTAGTGTTTGTTTCCAATACAAATTCTTACTTTTGTATCACTGTTTAGTAAACAGAATTGTACATTGTACTATCCTTTGATTATTTTTTTTCCCCCACAGTAATAGAAGACTGAAAGGAAAGATGTAGTGTATCAGGTTGAATTACTGTATTTAATTGGGGACAGATTTCTCTTTATTGTATGAGAGAGTATAAGACAATGATTTCTGTCCTATAAATTATCTTAAAGGCCAAACATATAAAGACCAAAGCACAAATTACAGGGACAGACTTCTAGACAGAACAAGCTAAAAACAGTTTATGAACATTCTAGTTATGAGTCAGCTTTCTAGAGAGAGAGAGAGATTGTAGAAAGCTTCCATTTTAACTAACTATATGGATAAATTTAAAGAAACTGGTTTTGGCAAGTGGTAGTAAGCTGTGTGTTTTATTGGTGGTGTTGAAACAGTTGAACCCCCATCAACCCTTCCCATCCCCATCAGGGAATAATAACCATGTTACTGTTAGAAAAGAGCCTTCTAAAATACGTTTAAGGCTTAAAAGCTGTATGCACTAATTAACAAAATACAGTGGACATTTAAGCTGTTAATAGCCACAACATCCCTGATGCATAGACCTTCAGTATGCTAACGCTGCATAACAGTTCTCTATTGTGCATCTCTTTAACGAGGGTAACTGTGTCAGTTCTTTTCTTGCTTCACTACCTGCTGTGTATGGAAATTATGTACACTATTTAGCACTTGCTTTCAACTTTTAAAGTCCATGCATATTACATAGAAGAATTACATCTTTTATTAGGGTAAGGTACAGCTTTTAATAGGTCTGGCTTCTTTCTGATTTCTTAAATGCAACTTTTCTTCTAAAAAGCATGCACCAACAGGGATTTTACTCTAAATTTGCATTTCTTGATTGGGGATTTGCTTCAGGTTTTTCTCCCGTGTCTCACACCAATTGTTGCTGTGTGGCAAAGATCTGTTACAGAAATCACTTTCTTTATAAAGGAGATGCAGAGAATAGAGAACATGCATCACAATGAAGGCAGGCATTGGTTTACACGAACTCAGGATTTCTTCATATTGTTCTTAGTAGCAGACCATGCACTACTGTGACAGTATTGTCAAGTTAAACTTTAAAACTATACTTTTTCCTTTTTTTTTAATAAACAAAAGCCTAAATAGTTTGTTAAATTTTAACCCTTAATGGTTGTATGGGTTAAATGTTGTTCCACAGCTACCATTAAATAGGGAATTAATAGTAGTTGGGACGTAAAAAGAACTGAATGGTACTGAAATTTAAGACAAAACTAAAATACTGTTCTTTGCTCGTTAGCTAGTTAAAACTGAATCCACAATGGGTTTTTCGTACACTGTAGTAGTAACTTTCTTATGACTTCCTCATAGGAAATTTTACTAGAGTCACTGAGTCTTAAGACTTTGCCATACATCCAAGTTTGAACTCAACATCTCAGACCTTAGGGTATTTGCTGTCAAGATTAGAGTATGAGTTGGCCAAGGTGTTCCTGCTTTACAACTGCAATTGTATTGCTCATGTGTAAGTAGTGTCTCAGCTCACTGATGGGCTCTGAATGTCATGCTTCCTAGTGTCTTCTGCAGCTGGAACTGGTAAGGCAGCCCTCAAGAGGCTAAAGATGGTTAAAAAAGTTATGCCGATATTTGGGAGGTCTATCTGGACCTTATTTGGAAAATTGCTTGATGAGTACTTTAAAGGAAGCTTTGTAATGTTTTCAAATGGGCACAAAGCAGGCCAGAGCAGTTAATTTTATTGTTCCAAACAAAATTCCTGAAGAACAGTAACTTGATAAAATTCATTTTAGACATATGCTTATGATTTATTTTGTAAACATAGATAAATTTTAATGAAAGTTAAAAGAAAGGTCTTTACTAAAATGGCATCAGAAACACACCAGAAATACAGACATTTTTGCCAATGTGTGTAAGATTACCTTGAAATTTGGCTCTCAATTAAGGTATGGAAGACCCTTAGCTGCTGGTTGCATCTTTGGGGTGTCCATGATAATAATTACATTTTATGAGCCATCTTTAGTGAAATATTCCTCAAGATATTCTTGAAATAGCATAAACAGTCAGAACTGCAAACTGAATAAATGCTGTTTGAAAGAATATACCATCACTGAACTACAAGTGAACTACAATATATTGTAGTGTATATACTATGTTAATAGTATATACAAAATTGAACTTAACAGGGGATTCAGATATTGACAAAGATGTCTATTCTAGGTGGACTCAGCTGCTAGTCCTTCTGTCTTTCTTTTAAGGCTTCTTCTTGCCCTTTCTTGTTTTTTTTTTTCCTACTGAGAACAGTTCCTTATGGTGGTAAAGCAGTAGAATGTTGCCATAACTGTAAAGAGGAATCAGATTTTTGGATTTTTTTCTAAATGCAGGTAAATGAAGACTGCCTCATTTTATTTGAGAGTTTACAGTCTAAAAACTTTGCTGTAGTCTTACTCTTAACTAATTGATTCAGAATTGTGAAGTTGTTGCAGAATGCTTGAAAGTTGTCTGCTGTAGAAAAATCTGTATTTTAAAATGCCTCACAGGTAATACAAAAAACCCCATCCACTTGTGTGTTTAAGAAAAAGATTTGCTTATACATGGGAATGTATTCCCTGCCCAGGGAAGTGGTTGAGGCACCATCCCTGGAGGCATTTCAGAAGACGGGTTGACATAGTGCTTAGTGACATGGTTTAGTGATGGGGGTTTTTTGCTATGGTTTTTTTGGGGGTGGGGTTGGTTTGGTGGTTTTTTTATCACAGTTAGGTTGATGGTTGGACACCTAGACAATTCTATGATTCTATGCTTTGAATGAGTTCTCTATGAATTTTGCTGTATTACAAGAAAAAGTAGTTTATAAGATTTGCTGTAAGTAAGTCAGAATGTTTTTCAACCTCGTTTGAGATAAGCATGCTTTTTAAAATTTCCTCAATTTGAAGAATGTCACGGCCACACTGAAGTCTCTGATGACTACTAGTGGCAACATCAGTCTATTTTTATGAAATATATTCTCCCCTAACCGCCCTGTTTAATATGATAAATAACTATCCTCCATTTAATAATGATTTGCTTAATTTCAGCCATATGGAGGAACTGTAAAGTGTAATCCCAGGTATTTGATTTCTCATCTCTTTAATTTCATGGTATTTACCAAGACTGCATTTACAAAAACATACTGCTACAGGAAAAAAAACCCAATTAATAATAATTAAATAATAATTTTGTCTTGCTCTTTGATTCTTTCTTGGCAGAAAAACTACTCTAAGTACGAAATAGCTGCCTGTGCTGAAAGGGGGACTTAGGTATTTCAGATGTTTTATTTTTACATTTCTAAAATGTTGCTTACCTGTCCGCCAAGAATAGAGACTGAATGATCTTTATTTTTTGCATGTTTGTCAAGAAAAATGTTCATTTGTTTTGAGGCTTGTCCAGACACTGAGAGGTGCAAAATCTGAGATTTTGAGGTTTTAATTTTTAGTATTATGGTTTAAACTAACAAAAGCACAAGTCAGCAGTAGCCTTTGTGCAGTGGGACAACAGGGAAGTTCTCGAGGAGGTGTTGTGTCAGCAGCGATGGCCATCGTGGCTGTGAAGAGTAGCATCCCCTCAACTGTGAAATACAAGCTGATGAATAGTGTTTGCTGAAGCTAACTGCACTTGGAAATGTTGGACTGTTTTGGATGCTGACACTTTCTTTGCATAATGGCAGTCAGTAGTCTAAAAAGTATTAAAACGGACTTAACGTTGATTGCAGTAATGTGACAATTTCTGCTTCTGTTAGACCCGCTTTTCGGCATATCCTTTTCTCCATATCCAGTTTCTCTTTAGTGTTTTCTGCAAAACTGCCTATGGAATGAGACTTTCTTTAAACAGAGCTTTCATGCAATCGTTATTATTACTGAATCCTGCTTCCTGTTTGCAAATGTTCGGTTTTCTTTTTTAAAGTACACTTCTTTCACTGCTTTTCTCAAGTTCTTTAGTAATCGTTCTGCAGGATGTTTGGATGGGAGGACATGTTACGGGTAACACCGTGTTGTTCACAGGTTACTGTGATAATTCAAAATGGTTGTGAAGCCTGAAAGAAAACTGTATTCTGTGGGATACAGAGTTTCCTAAGGGCAAATATGCTTTTTTCCCTTTTTGTGTCTGTTGCTGTTAGATAAATGTCGACTGACCACATTTAGTTTATTCTGCTCCACTTTTTGATTTTTCCACTTTTGATTTGCATAGTAGATTCTGTTCTTTTACATTTATTTCAAAAATACTGTTGAAGTGTAGAAGCGTGAATGTTCTCATCCTGACGTGCAGCCTAAGCAGCTGAGCACACTAAATAAAAAGCTCCTTTCACAGCAGCTATTTTGTGGATATTACGCAAGATGTTCTCTGCTTTGATATAACAGCTCCTAAAGAAAATGTATTGCAACATGAATTTATAGCAAAACTTTATGTACTTAGTCTGGTAAAACACATTGGGGGTGGGGAAAAGAGCAAGCTGTTGTAAACTCCTATAAAGTAAAGAAAACTTCTACTTTCCCCCCTTTCTAACAAGTGTAAACTATTGAGGTTAAGTAGGTGGGGCAACCGGAAGTAATTACTAAGGCCAGTGGCATTTTTGCGGTTTAATAAAGGCAGAAGCTAATTATTCAGTTTTTATTTAAGTGAAATGATGCCAAAAAGGAGGTTCCTGCAGAGCAGCTGCACTCCTTCAGTGTTACCCTAATTTACCACAGACACAACTGTCACAAACAGAACTTTTAAACTTGATATATAGCCACGAAAGTAAGGAGCCCTTTGTCTGGAGTGCATGCAGAAGAACTCCTTTATACAAATCAACCGGCAGATGACGGACAATGATGAAAATTTGATTCTTTGAAGTCATAATGGTCATTGAAATGTGTGAAATTCTGGTATTGAAAAGAGAGCGGCTAGCAAGACTCTAAATCCTGGGTGGTTGCTGGAAGCTTGCTGGGAGGTTTTTCTGTGTTTTGACATCAACTTCCCATTGCTTGTTCCCTGTTTCCTTTATTGAAAAAAAAAAAAAAAAGAGGGGGGGTGCTAAACAGTAGATAGTTGATAGTAGTTATGTACAGGTTTTATCTGTGTGTGGAAAGAAATGTCATAGGAGAATGATGACACCTTTATGCACACCTGACCCATCCATTCAAAAACACTTGTTTTCAGAGATACTTTGAGCTATTTTGTCTCTTTCCCTTGAATTACACATTTCCATTTCTTGTCCCCTTTGGAATTTGTGCTATTACTGAAGTACTTAAAAGACGGAAATTCTCATTTCCTTTAAAAGTTATCTTCATGCCGAATACTGCTTTCATTGACACTGCCTCTGTGAAACAGTTTTTCTTCCCGCTGCATAGCACATTTATTTTTGTTGAAACATTAGTTTCTTATTACTCTTTTCAGAACAGCTTTACCAGGCTTTCTACTATGACAAGTGCTCTTAAATAGTGTAAATTATAATAAAGACAAAACCTCCTCTTCACTTGTAAGCAATTTGATGTGATTTCTGCTATTTAAAAAAGTGTTTTGTCTCTGAGCTTACTCCAAGAAGAGCCAAAATGCCTCGGAATGAGTATGTTAATTTTTTTTTTAATTACAAATAATTCAGAGATTGCTATTAAAAAACCTCACCTCTATATATATGTCAAGAAAAACAATGTCAGAATGCACCTTTTAGATGACAGGATGTGTTAAAAAATTGAAGCAGGGCTGTTAATTTTTAGTAAAGCAAACCTATACAGTTCAAAGCTCAAGTCGTTGGTATTGTCACCTTATTATTTAGAATGTTGAATGCTGAACACCTCACCAGTATTTTAGTATGCTAATATAGCAAAATTCAGTAAGGAACACTTAAAAAGAGATAGTAATGTGAAACCAGCTGTCAAAAACATCTTTGTTTTGGAAAGTTGGTTCACAGGTAGTTTCAATGAGAACTTGAACTCAGAACAAAGCACTGAAGACACAGTAAAGGGTTCAACCCAGTGCAGCATAGTTCTTTTCAAGTATTATATTGTTTTAATGGCATCTTGGAGCGGGAGCTTTAGCCCATTGAAATGTCGCTTAAAGGACAGGTTCTTCTGTCACTAGCTGGAGCTGTGTGGATGAAATGATCACAATAGAGTGTTGTAATGCATTTTAAAAGTGTGAGAAATCAGTTTGTCTAGACTAAGAGTGCGCCTACAGGGAATAGGAATTTTAGAGCTTCTGTGCTCTTTAGGTGTCAAGTATGTGATAGATGCCAAGCCTTTTTATTCCATATCTTTGGCAACAGCTCAGCTATGCTACAGTACCTTACATGTCTACAGCAAGCAAAAACAGTGATTTTATGTCAGGACGACTTGGGCTTCAGAAACCAGAAATTCATTGTCCTAACAACTGTCTGTTCAATTGCCAGCTTTAAAATGGGGAAGATATCAATAAACAATTGCTAAATTCCCAGAAGGCATGGAAACTTTAGCTATAATGAATCAAAGTCTGAAGAGCTAGCAACACCATGTAGATATTTTAGTTTCAGAAAATAGACAGGTTTTAGTTTTCACCTTGAAAAGGTTTTTATGGGATGAATCCTGTATTATTAGTGAAATAACTTTGATTTGGAGCCAGCTGAGTGCCCAAAAAAACATGACTCAAAGGGACTTACAGTTTGTCTGGGGTTTTGGTTTTATTTTCATCCAGATGAACAAGTCTAGGCATTTCTCTACTACAGTTACCTCATATATATATAATTTTTTTTAATTTTTAATACTCTTTTTCGATTGTATTATATATGCTCTAATGTGTAATTTTTTTTTATGATTATCTGGTGTGAAGGCTTCAAAGAGGAAATTGCATATGCCTATGTTATTTAACACAGTATCCTATTTTAATAGTTCCAGATCATTCTGAAGTAATTCAAAGTCCTCCAAATCTGAAGCATAAAATTCATAATGGACATAACAGTTTTTAAAAAGTCATAATTTTGAGCTATTTTGAAGCTTGCGTATTATGAGGTATTTCATGATAACAAACCCAGAATTTCTGCATATAGCAGATTATTTCAGAGGGGGAAAAGAATTTTTTTTGTGAATATTCTTACATTTTATCATTAGACATGCTTGCTAATACAGAATACAGAAATAAAGGCTAATTTAGTAGCCTATTCCTATAAACAGGCAAGTTGAAACAGTGAAGCCCCACCAATCTTTACTGCAGGTAGAAAACAATTTTTCTTAAACAATATACTTTGCCAATTCAAATAAGAAAACTTTAAGCTATTTCCTTCTAAAACTGTGGCTTAAGCTTCAGCAATCAGAAATGCCAGTCTGGCAGGTGGTGTTTAACGTGTTGCAACATTCCAGTGGCTAGTAGTGTTTCTTTTTCATATCACTGCTAGACTTGTATTAAAAATAAACATTACTTGGTCCTAATGAAAGCTTTCATAATGGAATTGTTAAGGTATTTTGACAGTTTCTTTTGGTAGTCTGGGTATAAATGTCAGAAGTTGGAAATTAGTGTGCATGCTTGTTTGTTTCCCTTGCTGTTCTAATTTCAAATACAAGTCAAATGCTTTAAACTTGCTCCCTTCCCTGGATTGAGGGACTGATCTCCCAAAATTTATTTTGTGAAGTAAAATGAAAAATGAGTCTTGCCTCATTTCAAAGGATGATCTGGTGACAGCACCAAGAGCTTTAAAGTTTGCCACAAAACAAAGTCCCATAAAATTAGTAGCTACAGACATGTAAAGCCACAGTGTTTTATTTAAACTTGTTTGCCTTTTAATTCAAGTCATAGCAGGACTGGGGAGATGAATTCAACCTGTCCAATTTCTTGCTGTACTTTTTTGGACTTTTACCAGTTTACTACTTGTTCCTGGAGAGAAGAGAGGAGGGGAGGGCACGGAGGGAGACCCAAGGAGCTCCCACTGGCCTTTTAAGCATGTAAGGAACAGGAGTAGTTTAGCATCCTTAGAGATGGATTTGATGTTTGAGTTCACTCTTTAGTCTACTAGGGTGAACTGACAGGTTAATTTTATGTAATTACTGTTTAGTTTTTAGCAAGAAAGTTCACTTTGATTATATCAGATGCTGCTGAGGGTAATTTTTCACAGCAATTCTTAGGAGGTTTTTCCTTACCTTATTCATTGTCAGTTAATACTTTTAGGCTGTTTTTGTGATCCTCCAATTTTTATCTTTTTAAGTTCATTTGTGGAGGGCTCATAGGCCAAGCCTTGGTAGAGGAGGGCAACCTGCTGCTGACTGTATACAACATTACAAGACTTCTTTTTCCTTTGAAAATTTAGGATTTCCTGAATCCTTTTGTCTTTCACAGAACTACCGAAGAATGTTACCAGTATTAAATGTTCCTGTCTTGATCGTGAATATCAACAGAAGAACTGACTCTCAAAAGCTGATATTCATAGTTTTAAACATGATGAGCAGGTCAACTTAATGTAATAACTAATGGTTAAAGAAATAAGAGATCTGAATTCTAGTACCTGCTCTGCAGTCTCAAACAGCTAATAGATTATTGTGTGAAAGATAACCTCCTGCCTCTTCCTCCATGCTAAGCATAGCTTCTTGAGTCAGTGTGGATGTGGGTGCCTCTTAATTCTATAGAGACTTAAGCCTCAGTGAAAGCACTTGCACTGCAGCACATAACTGGCTGGAAGGATTTGAAATAGTCCTTACTTACAAAGTAAGTCCTGTACTTACAAAGTTTAGGCTCCTAAAGGTAGTGTAAAATTCAGGATTTGTCAATGTTTCGGTCTGTGCTCTAAAATTTTCTTTAAGGGAGAAAGAAAAGTTTATACATTCCCATATTTGCTTTAGCTGGTGCAAGTTGGAGCAGTCCTGGCACTTCAGCTGTGGTCAGAGGATGGGAAGGAATGTCCTGTCCCTCCTTTGGCGCTAGCAGTTGTGGAGCTGGGAGATGAGCAGGTTCAGCTAAGTAATCCATGCAAAATCTAATTCAGACAGGGAAAGCAGGATGATAGCAGCCCCACCATGTATCAGCTTCACTTTTATACAACTGGACTGTTAACAAACTTTTATGCAATTTTTTCTTCTTTTTTTTGTAACTTAAAAAATAAAAATAAAGCATGAAATTATGTAAAAAGTATAAGCAGTATTATATTATAAGCCTTTTATATGAACCCTCTTTTAACAAATTCCATTGTGTTTTTCATAGGATATTACTGCTTTAACTGGTGTTCCAGATGAGCACATCAAAACCAGAAAAGTTCACATTTTTGTTCCAGCACGTAATGCAATGCAGGCAGGAGTTAACAATACAAAGAAATGGAAGATGGAATTTGATAACAGGGAGCGCTGGGAGAACCCTTTAATGGGCTGGGCATCTACGTGAGTAGTTACTTACTTTTGCTCTTAATAATCATGTTAATTTTTAAGTTTGAAATGTGCTTTCTACCTGTAAATCTGCTTTTGTTTTAACAATACTTACTTACTTACAGTAAGTCATTTGGTTTGTTAGTCATATGAATAATGATCTGTTATGTTTAAAAACAGATTTTTGCTCACAACATCATCTGGAAGACAGTTAATAGATATCTCAATGATTGTATTTGTGGTGATGTTACTAAATGGCAACATCAGGAAGATAAGATTATTAGTTACCTGAAGTACTAAATCCTTCTCAGCTTGCAGTTGCATCTTCTAAATTTGGTTAAACGTAAGATAACAATACTTAGCTTCTGAATTTTTTTCTCATGAAGGTTTATAAATATCCTAAAGAGCTGAAATAGGAGCCATAACTAATTTAAAATGACGCAAGCTATTTAAAATATTACACTGTTCCAATGTCGGAACTCCAATATTAGGAGTAAAAACCCTTAAATATGCCAAAAGCCAGAAAAGAACTAATCTTAGCTAAATATGCTGTAATTTAGAGAAGTAACAATAGCTTGGATGCAGCTAATTTTTAATTCTTCTTTCCATATGTAAATGTACTACATCCGTTTTACAGTGTGGTTAGAATTCCTATAAACTGTGAGGACTATAATAGCAATTCTGATGACAATACTGTAATTTTGATTTGAAGCTGCCTTGTTTGAGGCATGTTCAGAAAAGTTAATTATTCTATGTAAATAAGAGTCAACCCTAGGGATTATTTTTCAAACTTCAGAAAGGATACAATATGTATTGAAAATGTGTGGCTGCAATCATATTAGCACTTATGCTGAAACAGCACAAAATTCTATGAAAAAAACATTAAAAACTTCTGAAATAATTTGAGGATGTATTTTTTGCGATTTACTAACATTGTAAGTACTATTGCAGATTTTTTTTCTTTTTTTACTTATTTATACAATAAATATACCTAGAAATATTCATTCAAAATTAGTCTGAAATCAAGTCTTCCTATTATGTTAGTTTCCCATAAAAAATTGAGGAGGGCTCAATTTTTTGAGTAACATCTCTGTTTTACTGCTTTGTGAAGCAGTAGGGAAGCCATGCTCAACTATTGTTAGCCGAAGAAAAAAGTACTGAGTCTCAATTAAAACCTTAATTGCGTTAAACTTCTCTGTTAAGCTATCTGTTCAAAAACTTTAAGCCTGTAGATAACAAAGACCTCATCTTCGACATGTTCTGGTGTTTTTCAACATTTCATCTTAAGCATATTTAAATACGCTGTTTCAGAGGGTAAGATTTCAATGATTGAATACACGTATGCCTGGAGTGACTCAACTACTGCAAGTAGCTGCTACATTTAGCAAGTAATGACCAGGTTGTTTCATGGGACCTAAATTAATTAAGTGATAGACTGTTAACCAGCAACACACCTTTCTCTCCTGTTGTGTGTGTCCCCAAGTGTCTGGCCACTAAAGTGAGGTCTAGTTGTGCCACTGCACATATTATAACGCTGTAGGCAGATGCCAATAGCACCTGCTTTAGTTCAGGTTGAATTTAACTGTTCTTCTAATCCACGTTCACTTCTCAGCTGACTGTAAAACTCCCCAGACAAATTACTTTCTGGCTGGGATTTTGCATGATCTCAGCCAAAACAATGGCTTTTAACCTTTCTAACAGTTACAACCATTTGTGCGAAATAAACCACCTAGAAAAATGAGCCATGGTATTAAGGGCTTACCTGTATGTTAAAATGTCCTAGAGTGAGTTTATTGTGGGAATTTAAAAAGGAATGCCTGTTTCGAATGAATCCATCTCTGCATGCATTTTTATTTTGGGGTATGGAAAGGCATTTTTCCCCTGCAAGCAAGCTCCAGGCAGGCCAAAAGAAAGTGCTGCCTTGAGAATTGACACTGCTAAGTTCAGGGCTCTGTAAACTAGTTTGTACCTGTTCCATTTTTTAAGGATTTCTCACAAAAACTACTAGCGGACAATCTGGTAATTTCAAATTATTGTTCAACACCCAGAAATACTTATAACTTTCTTCTCTTCAGATTTAATTGGTTTTTTTCGGTGAAAATTACCCTGCCGTAGATTGAAAGAAAACGGACCCATGGTGTTATTCTTTTTTTTCAGTCGGCAGGTTTCAATACAGGAATGTCTGTGGTTCTCATGTACATCTTTTAACATAAAGCTGTAAACAGAGGAGGATGGGAAATGCATGGTTTGCATTGTGCAAGACCCCGTAAGAGAACAAAACGGCGGGATGGTTGGGGCAGGCAGTTGAGGGCAGGCACAGTTGCTGACACACTGCCAGGGCATCGTGCCGGTGCTGGCCATCCCAAACTCCAGTTTGCTACAGGCTTCACTGACTTAAACACATGGGAAAGAAATCAAAAAGATGTAATTAGATTGGATGGAAGATGATACCACATATAAACAGAACAAATCACTTCTGCACAATCCTCGTTTCCGAACTGCTTGTGTCCTGGGAGGTTTTCACCAAATTTGCAGTAACTGAACAGGCACCAGTCTCTCACTGCACTTCAGACTGAAACTTCTTTATTCCCGCATAGTAGTGTTGAGAAGATTTTTCCCCAGTCATGGAAGAGAAGAACGATAAGCAAAAGTTGTCACAATACTCTCATATATTTGGGCGGATTTGCCACAGATCACGTCATGGACTAATTCTTGGTTCAAAATTTTTCTTACAGACTTTATAAGAGAAATCTTTAAAAGTCTTCAAGAGAGCCTATCTCAGTGGCTTGTGAAAGTGTAATTTCTGCCTTTATCCTGTTTTTTGTTTTGTTTTTATTTTTTTTATTGGGGAATATATTGGATATATAGTGAACTCCATTTTTTCCATTTTACATCAGATAAAATTACATTGTTGTCTTTGCTGGAAGCTAGATTCCCTCCCTCCCCCTCTGCCAGTCACAGGCTTTGTCCTTTATTGTAGGGAGTTCAATGTATCTTTGGTTGCTTTTTCTCTTCATTTACCCTTCTAGCTTCAAAGAGACAATGCTGGAGAGGCAGCTCCTTCAATAGTTTGTTGCAATTTGGTCTCCTCTTCCCAGTTGTCTCTAGGCTTATGTGCGATGTTGTCTCACAGAAGGATTGTCTAATCATTGTGCTGCTACAGCCAGTAACTTACGTCTCTAAAAGTTTTGTAGATTAATTTTTAGAATATTTCTTTTTCATACTTTGTCATTGTTCTTAAATGGAGCTTTTATAACAACAATAAGGCAGTTTGGTTTTCTAAATGAGATTTTAATTTGTTTCAAAAAGCTTTTTGCTGTTTACTTCCTTTCAGAAGCACAGTTGAGGAACAGATGATAATCTAAAGCCACTGTGTATTTAGTTAGGTAGCAGTTTGCATTTCTGAGCTGCATTTTCAGTGGTGGCCTGAGATGTGCTGTACTGCAATAATTCCTGGAGGTCGTGTGACCTCAGCCAAAGCTGAACTCTTGAGGTTTTTTGCCTTTCAGTTTCTGATTAATGTTTTCTCTGCTCACTTGGACATTCTGCTCTTTTCTGTATAAGATTATTCTTCCCCAGCTGATCTACAGACTCTTGGTCTCCTTGAAATGTTCAAAATAACCTTAAGCCTCCAGATCTTCCAAAAAGAGAGCAACTACACAGCTTTAAAAATGAAAAATGATTGTTGCAGAGAACTTATTATAACCACAGCAGGATAGATATGGTTGTTTCTGCATGGAGTTGGGAGGAAAGTTAAACAAACTGAAAAGTAAAACCACACTGTGCAGGAAGTAAGTATCAATCCTGGAAATAATTAAAAATAAAGGGCTCTTAAATGGCTTGTGAAATGTTGTGCTACAAAAAGTTGTGTAATATAGCACTTGACTAGCATCTGAGATAGAGATACAATTATTTTATATTTCAAACATGCTTAGAATTTGTCATCTGATTTCTTACAGAGCTGATCCTTTATCCAACATGGTTCTTACTTTCTCTACTAAAGAAGATGCCATTGCCTTTGCTGAAAAAAATGGTAGGTATTGTGCATATTTGGTATGAAGGATTCAGCTTGCTACAGGCAATCTTGATTTTGAAGTGTTACCAACAGGAAAAGTGCAGGATAAAGTACTTTCCCTCTATTCCACACAATTGGTAGACCATTAGTGCTCTACTTGAGGAGGTGGAAAATGGGGGGGAATATTTCCAAGGGTGCTGAAGACATTGAATCAAGGTCTTCCACTTTCTGGAAAAGTGTTCCAGCCTCTTAGCATTATGATTGCAATGCTTTTGCAAGTACCTGTGTTTGGAATGAGAACTGAGCCTTGCTCAGGTCTTGGAGGAAAATAATATTAATACTTTATTAAAGTACCCCAGGCTGTGGTTCCATGCTACATGGCATTAGGATTTTGCATGAAGGCTTGATGTGAGCATCTGAATTGTAGTCAAGAAAAGACTGTCAGAACTCTTTGAATATTTGATAGTCAGAAAAACTAAAACAAGTAAACATGTTGGCCTGAAGTTTTGGCCATGTTGCAGAATGGATTTATCACAGAATATCTGATGTTGAAAGGGGTCCTTAAGGATTGTAGAGTCCCACTTCCTGCTCCTGGCAGGACTGCCTAAAACTAAACCATATTACTAAGAGTATCATCCAGATTCTTCTTGCACTCTGACAGGCTTGGTGCCTTGGCCGCTTCCCTGGGGAGCCTGTTCCAGGGATTGACCACCCTCTCATTGAAGAACTCTTTCTCAGTGTCAACCTGAACTTGCCCTTACAGAGCTTTATTCCATTTGCTTGTGTGCTATCCCTGGTCATCAGAGAGAGGAGATCAGCACCTCCTGCTCAGCTACCCACCTTGAGGAGGTTTTAGGCCGAAGAGGCTGTACCTCATTGTTCCAAATACAATACTGAAGTCTAAATACTTAATTTGATGATTGTTCATATTTGAGAAAAAGATAATAGAAAACCCAGTATCATTACTGAATGATTTTAATACTAATGATATATCAGACTGTATCTTTAAACTTATTTGGTTATTTAGGCTTGTATTTTCTCACAGAATTACAATACTGCAAGAAGTATACATTATTATAGCCTTTTGAATATTCAGCAGTCCCTCTATGTGTTGGTCAGACAAAATTGTGCAAAGTTGTTACATGGCTTAGGTTATACACCCAAAAACCAGGATAAGTTCATTAATTTATACAATACAATCAGTAAGCTAACCCATGTAATGTGCGATTTATTTGCACTTTTTAATGGTAAAGGCTAGTATTTAATTCCTCTATTCCTCTTCAAATTGATTTTTTTTCACTTAATAATACGATACATTGTATTCACTAAGAAATTAGTAGGATCATAATATTTGCATTGGATGCACCAATTACTGTGCAATTTCAGTAGTATTTTTAATATTTTATGACAAGTGTGAAATTTGGGAGAATCTGATCTTGCTTTACTTATGCCTCTGTATCATTCATGGTATTTCTATTTCTTGGGAAATTCAGCCTTTAAGAGAAGTAACTGAATCCTGGCCTATATATAGCTATATTAATGAGCTACTTACATCATCTCTTTGGAAATTATGTATTTTGTCTTTTCAAAATGCAAATTCAACTAAAGTACTTGATTTGTTCAGTGTAGAAAGTTTATGTCTTCACTGAATTAGTAATTAATCTCCATTGTGTGGGAAAACTACAAAGAAATTCTACCAACTAAACTAAGGCTGTGACTTAGTTTTAATATTAGTAGTTCAATATTCAATTTCCTTGCATCCTTAATTTTACTGTAATTGAGACGTACTAGACTTTTGCAGATGCTGGCTTGCCTAAATTATCACTTCATTTTTATTATAGGCGTCTTAGTTTTATGTGTATGATATGTGCATAATATCTTCTGTATGACGAAATACAAATTTCTGCTTTTAGAAAGAAATTGTGAACTTAGACACACGTTTACAATGGAACTTTGCTTCTAAACTAACCTGTTACTAAAGTGCGTCAAAGTCTAGAAACACAAACTTCTACCTCTCTGTCCTTTCCATATGAAATACCCAAGTTTTCCATTACAAAATTCCTTAAGAACCTCAAGTTCAGTTTCTGCAAATCCTAGATATTACAGGTATTTTGGTATGATTGTGAAACCCAAGACTTCATTCTCACCTAAGAACTTCTGGAAACTGAGACAAGGTGTCTCTCCACCCGTCCCACCTGCTGTGTTTTTGAATGTAGGAGTAACAGCTCTGAATGGAGTAACAGGAGAGATCTCTGTCCACAGTCTGACAGCTGAGGACGGACTGCAGTTGAGGCCAGGAAGAAGGTCTTGTAACTGAATGAAACTAAATGTTTAGCCTGTCGACCTAAATTGCTTTTTGTTCTGTCCAAGGTGACTGAGGCAAGTTGTTTAGAAATATACAGCTTTAGTAACAGGGATGGAGAGTTTTTCTGTTCTACAGTAACCTTTAGTCAGGTGATGAGGGTGTTCTTCCACAGGCGATGAAATCTGCTTGCTTTCCACTTGGCTCATAGGGCAGAGTTCTGGGCAAGAAAACGTCCCTCGCTGTTATGGGTTTTTGTAAAAGTGACCTCAAGTCATGAGTAGCTGAAGGTGCCTAACTCAAGGAGACTGCTCCAGAGTGTGAAACCTGATCACATATGGTGGTCTCTATCCAAAGCTAGATACAACTAACTTTGTGGGTTTTGGATAGCTATGGCAGCCCAAGTCATTGTGTTGGCAGTTGCGAGTCTTTTTTGGAGACACTCAGCTCTTCATTATCTGGTGTATAAAAAGATGAAGCAATAACTTGGGGCTGTAGATTCCATTCCAGCAGCCATGTGCCTCACAGTTAGGTGTTTTAATGCTGAATGTTGTAATACTGAAGTCTGTCTCTGGATGTTTACTCAAGCTTATACTTGTAATCAGAACAAGGAGGCAAAAGTCGTGCTCTCACAAATGGAAAGAATATTTCTGATGGAGAATAGTTAACTTGGAAATTTACAGGAAATTTACATTGGTTCAGCCTAATAAACATGAAAAAAAAGTTGATGTGTCATTTGTGAATACACAAAATTGAGGCACAGTGACATGACAACGTGTATCTTGCAGAACATGTTTTGATATGTAGATGTATCTCGAGTGTTTTCTGTCAACATCTTAAATTTAAAAATTCAGATATATGTTAAATCTTTTAGAACTTACCAAGTTTTTGTTTTAAAACTGAGAAAGAAAAAGTATCATCTTATTAATATCAGTTAAAACTGGATACTTAACCACTTCTAGCATCAATTCAAGTATCTCAACTTTGAGTGAAATGTTGCAGTTAAAGACACCAAACTTTGGAATACTGAGTGCTGCCCTGGCAACTTTCCAGGCACCTGGAGGCTGCAGCGAATTTGCATTTTGATTTACATAAACACTAATGTCTCCACCTCCTCTTTTCTGACATTTTTTAGCATTTCTCTTGCTTAACTATCACATAATTTACTTGTCTTCTATCACTTCATTCCCTTTTCTTTTACTCCTAATTTTTTATGTTCTTATAAAAATGTTAAGTATTAAACTTAAAAGAAGTTTTTTCTTTGCTCTTCCTTTCTTTGGTCCTCCCACCCGTCTTTTTCCTCTAGCTTTCCAAGGTCTCCATACTCTCCCAACCTTTGGGGTTGAGCTATTTTTTTCCATGTTTCCTTATCTCTATTTTCATTTCCTGTTCCAGCATACACAGAGCCTTAGTGCTTCTGTGATGCTATGGAGTTGTGGAGCCAGGAACTTGCAGGACAGTCAGTGTTTCCTGTTGAGCTTTTCACTGACGACTGTCAAGTTTTTTTGCAGGAGTTAAAAAAAAAAAAAAAAGAGGTATGTAGTATGGTGCAATCTTACCAACTGAGAGAACAGGAATATGTCATATCTGTGGCATTTCAGTATTCTCTGCTGCCAGATACAAAGGAATAATCTAGTGGATGCCTATGTGGAGAAAAAGATATTAAAGTTAAAAGGTTTAAGTTACATTTATTCTATATTGTATGATGAGAATATTTAGAATTCTCCTTGTTTCTTGTCTTCCCCCACTATTTCCCCTGTAACCTCCAGGCTGGAGCTATGATGTTGAAGAGAAGAAGATTCCAAAACCTAAATCCAAGTCTTATGGTGCAAACTTTTCTTGGAACAAAAGAACAAGGGTGTCTACAAAATAGGTTGGCATTGGCTGTCTGACTGCGAATAAAGTCAGCTGTGCTATATTTATAGTCCATGTATAATACATCTCTTAATCTCCTAATAAATTTGACCTTTAAACTACAGATGCATCTTGTGATGTCTATTTAAAATGTTTTTGATGTCTACAATTGAACCTGTTAAAAACTTCCCTATAAATAGAGGAGATTTGGAGTGTTCATACTTCTAAAAAATTGTTGTACTAGGAATCTATCAAAAGGAATGTTTGAAATAAACTGCAATGTTAAAGATTATGGTTTATCTTTGATGGTAATTTTATATTCACTATCTTGTTTAAACTTACCAGCCTTGCAAATACAAGTTCAACTCAATAGAAACTGTGGGTTTTTTCATTCTTTACAAGAGAAGTTTGTCAATTGAAGAGCAAATTATGATATATAAAACATAATATTTGAGTATGACTCTTCTCTGTAAATGTATTTCTGGCAAGTTAATATATTCATTATTCCAGAAGCGTTCATGACTGGTTAGAAGGCACTGGTTTTTGTGTTGGATATAGAGAAGGTTTAGTCCAAAAGATCGAGATGGCAATTATTTCTCTGTGATGTTCTTCAAAAGTGGAACTAAACCAGCTAAATATGTACAAATTAAGTCAGAAGAGCATCAGGTGCCTCACACAGCATCAGCATATACTAATTATATAATTATAGTTCTTTTTATTGCTAGTTAAGTGTTTATCTGCATTGAGGTTTCCTGTTGCCTAACAAGAGATGTGGTGATAGCATCTCAGCCTTAACATTGAATATATAACCTAAACTCCATTTGTCTTTCAAAATTACATTAAATCATTAATTTTAATAATACACAATATGTTTGGAATCCTTGGTTACATATCTGTCTTTTTTATTCATTTTTCCTTTACTTAAAAAATTGAGATATTGACACATGATCAGTGAAATCTATTACAAACTGGGGGAGGGTACACCTTTTCCATATGCATCTGAGAGTTTTATCCCAGCTGTCAGAAAAGAAACAGTTGAGATGGTTCCCTTCATGTAGATCTAAAGAATCGTGTGTTACACACTGAATTCCAGCTAAAAGAAGTCATAAAACTGCCTTGTGTTGCCCAGAGTTGGTTATATTCTTGTTCCAGTTTTAACCAGCTGCCCTGTATGCTGGCTAACATTTGTTTAAAGCATTGTTTTTGACCCAGTTTCAGTGTAATCAACCAGTTGGCTGATGTCGCTCTTTTCCTATCACAGACAAGAACTGTTATTCCAATTCATCTTCCTATTGAATTTTGAATGCTGCATTGTGTGATGGAGCCTAAAGTCCTCCAGGAACGCCAGAGTGCTCCAAACTGGAATCTTGCAGTCCAGAATCTACTGCATCCCTTTGTATTCTGGCTAACCTTTATATGCTCATCTTAATAAGGAGACCCCAGTAAGAAATGCTGTTCATTTGTTGGGGCCTTTTCTCTGTCTTTTACAAGAGAAGAGCAGCAAGATCTTAATTGTCTTCAGGCTTTGTAAGATTGTCCACATTAAAATTTGCATGGATATCTCATGCAGCAAATGTACAGCTTGTTTTTTGAAATTTTGTAGCCTAGGGAAATGACTGATAAATATTAGATACCCAGTATTAGAATCATAGAATCATCTGGGCCGGAAGGGACCTCCAAAGGTCATCTGGTCCGACCCCCCTGCAGTCACAGGGCCACCCCCAACTAGACCAGGTTGCCCAGGGCCTCGTTGAG
>BJBW01003368.1:111564-134754 GCA_004320125.1 Scolopax mira
CCTCAACCACCTCCCTGGGCAACCTGTTCCAGTGCCTCATGAGGGCAACCACCCTCATTGGAAAGAACTTGTTCCTAATGTCTAATCTAAACCTGCTCTTCATTATCTTTGAACACCTAATATATGAAATTGCTGTACTTCTTGTAACTAGAATCCGTTTTACATAGAGCACAGTTTCCTTTTATTCTGCTAAGATAATGGAAATAATCAAAGGAGAATGTAATTCCCACTCCCTTCCTGAGGAAGAAAGCCTCTTTTTTCCTTTTTTCCCCTTTTTTTTCTTTTTTTTCATTTTAGTGTGTATGTTCATTGTGATTCTTTACTGTGCACCTCACCTTGAAGTCTTTAAGTCATACTTCCTCTGACCATTTTTCTAGTACTTTTTTTCTCCTGTTAGCTAGCAACTTAAGAAGGAGCATGCTGACAACGGAAGAGAGTTGATTATCATCACTATAGTCTTCAAACCCTAGAAGTGAAAACTGAGTGCAGGAATTTGCAGAGGACCAGTGGAAGATTTTAGAGATTAAAAAATACACTAGATACCAAACTTCATTACCTTTTTATTAACTTATTAGAATACTGTAGCACTAGGCTGGAACTGAAATGTACTGTACAAGAGGATCTAACTGTTCTTTAGTGAAGTGCCTGCAGCAGTGAATGTTTCCTTGGTGAACTCTGCTTCTGTCTGCTCTGTAGTGTGTTATGGCAGGTAACATTGCTCCCAAATCTAGAATATGTCCGGACAAAAGGCAGAACAGGTAATTACCATAATTTGTTGTTCTAGTGATCTCAACCATTGATTTGAAAATGGAAATCTGAAGAGATTTTGAGGACTCAAGGCTAATACAAATAACAAATGAGGTTAGAGATTCATCCTGGTGGTAGATGTAGCTGTGCTACATCCAACTATTCAAAGCTTTTCATGGCAGTAATATTTCAGACTTCTGGAAGGATCAACATCATTAATAGGGAAAGAAAAAGTATAAAGCTTCCAAACCTGTTCTTTACCCAGTGGAATTTGCATGCACCTGAGCTGTCCTTACATGGCAATAACATCCAAGAGTATTAAAGAATTAAAATTGCATGCCAGAATTGCTGAGGAACCTTACATATATGTTACATCTACATTCTTTTACTGAGTTGTGTAGATTTTAGAGGTTTTCTTTACAGTTTTGTAACTTCCATTGTGGCAAGTCTTTACTGGACTTGTGTAGATAGATTGCATGGAGTTATGGAGGCAGAACTCTGCTACTGAAACAAGTCCTGTCCCAGTTCTAGCGAATTAATCCATAGTATCACCAGTTTTTTGAATCAGGTTTAACTGTCATTGCTGTCTCAGCCAACTGCATTTCACAATGAGGTTGGATTATTCCTGTCAGATCGCTATGAAAGGTCCTTGTTTTAAGAAGAACCAATATCATCATCTTTTTCCTCCCATATGCTACTACTTTTACTCCAGTCAGTGCTACAAGGCACATAGCTTTTTTATTTTTTTTTAAGTTTGTTGATCCCATGAAAATGTTCATACATGAGTTTTGAAAAGTTGGCCACTCTAGTACTGTAATTTCTGTTTAAAATCAGGAATATATTGGTGAAATTTTAACTTTACTAATAAGCCCCCTCTTTTTTTTTTTATTCCACGTTTGCATTTTTCCCCTTCCTCCAAGTTCCTTGCAATGAATTCTGTTCTCTTAAGTATATCCCTGTTTACATCTGTTCAGAGGTGAGCCACAGAAAAAAAAAACCACAAAGCAATTGGGTTTAGCTGTCTGCTCAATGCTCAGAATGGTCCTAGTCTTTATATTTAATGCTAGTTTTTTCACCTCAGCCAAATTAAAATGCTGCAAGTTAACACTCCCTGTTCTCCTGTTGTATTGCTGGCTGTAGGCATCAGTGTCTGCTTTGGAGTATAGAACACACTACAAAATGTGGATGTGTCCCTGCAAATACTTTGATATATTTTGCATAGTTCTGTTGTGATAAAATGACATTCACAGGTTACCAAGTTATTTTGAAGATTGGCAGCATTCTTAATTGCAGCAAACAATTTTTTTATTATAACAAGGGCACTTGAACTCTCAAAATTGGGATGTCATAATGGAACCGAAAGACTGTCAGGAAACTAAAAGCACAGTTTTGGATTGCTAGCAGTGTATTCCTTAACTGCAGTTTGATGGATAATTTGAAACAAATCAGACTATTAAGTGATACTATGAAATGGAAAATTTAATTACCCTTATCTGCAGAGTTTTGTCATGTGGTAGAAAAGGTGAAGCTAATTTGGACTAATTTTAGCTTTTGCCTGTAATTTCTCACCAGGAACTCATGTAGTTTGGTTTTGCCAGAGACACTGTTATCTGACCTTGTGTTGGTTACTGGGCATGCCAAGATTCATTGATACTCCAAAAGGGAAAAAAAGTGCAAATAGAGAAACCTGAAATAACATTAAAAAATAATTTTTGGCAGTTGTATATTAAGATACGGTATGTCTGGTAATGCAGCTTGCTTTGATAAGTTCTCGTTCATACATTGTGAGAGGGATTTCTTTTTAATTCGTACTTGATTAATGCTGGAGTTTATCAGCAACATCATGAGATTGCTGAGATAAATATGCCTACAGCAACATAATAGACAAAAAAGGGCAAATTATTTTGAAATCGTACTAAAATGTGGATTTAAGTTGGATTTAAAATATCGATTATTCACATCCACATTCATTGTGAGGGAAGGTAGAAGGGTCCCTATCTTGAACCCATCCTGCACAGAAAATGCAAATTAAAACCTTTTTGGACAAGTTGATTAGAATAAATACAAAGATGAGACAGTAGTTTTGTGATAGTCTTGAAGGAACTCAGATTGGAAACTGTGTACCTATTGTCTGTGGCTTTATCATTTTGCTTGAAACTCTCTCTACCTGAATAAAAGGTGACAGTTTGTGGGTTTTGATGTATTGTTTTGAGTTTGGTTTTTTGGGGATTGGGGTGTCCCCCAAAAGGTCTCTATAAATAGTGCTGTGAACAGATATGCTTTAAACATCTGTTTGGCTATTTTAGACAATTCACTTTCATATTCTTTGGAGGAGTTGGTGAATATGGGGACAAAGTGATTCAAGTAGTTAATTTGGATTTATAGAGGACTTGCAAAATGATCTCTTAACCAAGTACCAGATAGAGGCAACAGCATACATAAAGTCATAAGTGTCTTTTGTTTGAAGAGCAAATGTGTAGGGTGGAATTAGTTCTTCAGTCTACAGGAGAGAGAGGTGAGGGTGACTATGGTAATGGCCTCCAAAATCACAAGTGGTACAGAGAATAGTGTATAATTATTCACTGTTTTTCATACAGAGGCAGATCTACAGACTCATGAGGATGCAGCTTAAAAATAAACTAGTATATTTTCACATAGCAGATTTTGGAATTTTTTGGCAACTTTTTTGACTAACAAAACTAACTTTACACTAGCTCAAACTCAACACAAGAAATGCATGCAATAAAAGTTTAGATTAAACATAAAACAGTATCCTGTTTAGAAACATCCCTGAGCTAAAGGCTGGGGCAGCTGGGAAAGGGTATTCTTGGAGGAGCACACTGTTCTTCTTTGACAGTCACTGTCAGCTGCTGCCAAAGCAGGGTTTCTTCAGGTGGGTGTCCTGGCCTGGCACATTTGCCAGCAGAATGACATTCAAACATTTCATGCTATTGTGTCTGCCAGTGTCTTGTGATTAATTACAAACATTCTTCAGAGTGAAGAAATAACCACAACCAACTTCCACTTCGAAGTTGATGGAGATTTTCTACTATGACAACGTTCAGTGATCATCAAATGTTATACACGAAGTTACCATACTCAGATACCTGTGATATATGTGGCTAAATTCCACAGATTCAAAATTATTGCCTGAGATTGCAGAAATTTTAAAATTAAGATTAAATATTTTCATATTTTATGTACAGGTCACAATGCTGGAACATCCTGGTAAAACAATGTCTTGACTTTTATTGATAAGTAATTACAAGTTGTCTTCAAAAGGTATTGCTAAGTCAGAAGAAGTGAAGAAAACTATTTATTCTCGTATTTTGCCTATAAATACAGGAAGATATTTTAATTTTGCTGCATTAGGTTGAGAAAATGAGAAAATTTTTAGCTTGAGAAAATGAGAACATTTTTAGCGTGTCTGTCAAGTACAGTTGTCTTTTAGCATGGCTTGGTTGTCTGTTACAGGAATACATATGCAAAGTTGCAGTCAGTCCACTGAGATGTTTTTCTAATCTAATGCAAGTTTGTCATAGGTGCCTTCTGCCTTAACCAGCCAAGGGAGGCAAGTTAGCAAACTGAGAAATACTGTCAATTTAAAACCAGAATTTAAAGCTTTAACAGCACTTCTCCTGATCAGTCCTTGTATCCAAGGATATCCTTGGATATCCCTGGGTTGCGTCCAAACCACTGTTTTAGTTTGCATACAATCTGATGTCGTTGCCAAATAGATGATTTGTCAAAATTACAAAGTTGCTCAGAAATTACATCTATTTTTCCTTTCTTCCTTTTTTCCCAACCTGACTGCTTTTACTGCTTCGCTTGGGATGTCTGCTCAGAGGAAATAGTTTCAAGGGATAGACATGGCTGGAGAGATGCTGCAGTTGCAGTGCCCTTTACATTGCAGACTGTCTTACGTATTAGTCTATTGCACAAGTCATTCAAGTTTTAGCTTTCTGATGGTACATTTTTTTCTCTCTCTCTCTGGCAAGACAGATTTCCACTTTATTATTGGGGTACAGATAGCAAAGTTCCTCTACCAGTCAAATCCTAAAGTATAGCCTTCAAATATACAAAATACCCAATAACTAGAACAGACATTAAACCTCATTTATAACAAATGAAGAAGTTTCACTGACACACTGAAAAAGAAATTACTATATCTTTCAATGCTTCAACTGAATAAGTTTGCTTTAATTTCCACTTTCACGATCCTTAGTTTGCAACTGCTCTTTTCATCTCTATATAAAACAGAATTTGGCATGAAAAGGTGTGTTTGCCTCAGCAGGGAGTGCTGAGCACAGCACCGAGAATGTGCAGTAACTGGGTTGCACAAGCTGCACTTGTGCAAGTTTAGTAACTATGTAAGTAAAATGATTTAAACAAAATTACTTTAAATAACTAGTCTTTAAAAACAGCAAAACCTGACACTGTGAGTATAACCCAAATTTTAAAAATAACGGAAACAAGTTTGCTGTAGCCCATTGGTGTAACTCGATGTAAAACTGCAAATGCCAATATCTTATAGTATATCTGCTTTAAAGGGAGGTGATGTGAGAACTACCCACCTGTCCATAAATGGATATCCATACTTAAACTGCATTTCTTTAATAGCTGGTGAAATTTGATTCATTTAGCTAGTGTAGAAATCTGAAGAGGTGAGATGCTCTGAGCTTTAGAAATACCTTTCTGTCTGTTGCTAGGTCGTGCTGTTCATGGGCTAAAGGTTCATCTCTCAAGAGACACTAACGAAGTTATTGGGGAAAAAAACCATCCTTAAGGGTTATTAAACGCATAGAAGGCACCTCCAGCATAGAAATCCCTAAAGCACAAGTGGCTGGAGGCTGTGAGAATACTCAAAGCGACGCGAGGCAGCATCCATCCCTGCAGAGCCAGAGGGCTGTCTGTGGTCGCACCCCATCGGGAACACCACCTGGGCTAGACGGAGCCACTGTAACCACCTGTGTGTGCCCATAACCACCTCTATAACTATAAGCAGTGACTAGTTAACTGTAAACAGTTTAATCATCAGTACCACTCTTTATGTCTGAGAGAGAGTTCATTTCTGATCAGTAAAATGCCATGTAACTGAGGGATGTTGAAGCTGTTTAATTTGTATCTCCATATCTGAATCTCCTTGCTTTGCACAGCTTATGATTGAATTATGTTCATATTTTTATTTTGTCCTATTATTTCAAATTCCTTCAGGGTTTTTTTTTTTCTGACTCCTTTAAAATTAATGGTTGAAGCATCGAGCTCTGCTACAAAGACTGTCTAAGAAACGCATTTTTCACTTTTTCTTTTCTCCAGAATAGTGGTTGTGTTCAGTAATGAAGTTCTGCCTATCTCTCAAGATTCCATATCCTTTCTGAAGGAGGCATAGTGAGTGCAATAGAGGAGTGGAGAGAGTTAGGTATACTCGCTTCACTTGGTCTGACCTCAAAAATAGCATTCTCCCTTCCCATCAGTGCCTACCTCAGATTTCAGACTGGTTAAGAAGCACAGGAGAGAGAAATTGCAGAGCCCGTGTTTGGACTTAAGCCTTTATCTTCCTGAAGAGAGCCAGGAGAAGACCACAGAGGACAATATAGGAATCCCCTTTCAGGAAGGGCAGATGACTTACCACCTGAAATACTTTCAAAGAGCGATCTGAGATCATTTTCAGTTCGTCCCCTGCCTGCTTGCTTTCCACTGGAAGGCAGGCTATGGGGAAAAGCAGGTAACAAATACAATTAGCACTTCTGCTGACTTTTACATGTTAGAACAAGGTAGAAAATAATCAGCACCTGGCTCCCCCACTCACCAATCACAGAATGCACCTTAGGAAACCATCTCAGTACCAGGTTTCGCTTCTTGCCTCCTTTTCCCACACTACATGATGGCTTATCTTCAAAGCATTCCCATTTCACTATCTTCAGACAATTCTGTTTTGCAGGTGGAAGGCAGTTTTTTGTTTTTCCTCAACTTTGATCATTACCATATGGTCTTTCATACGTGCTCAGGGTCTTTTTCCAGGATCACGATTCATTTTTCTCTTCCCTGACAATTTTTCTGACCAGGTCTCTATTTAAAAAAAAAAAAAAAAAAAAAAAAAAAAAAAAGACATAAACACAAAGTTCTTGGGAGTATTTTGGATTCCAGACAGAAATAGTTGTATGGTGCCAGGGACATAGATCCGTGGCCTGGCCTGGGGATGAATGTTATCAGGTATGAGGTCTTATCTCAGAGGAATGTTAACCTAAGACGCAGATATTCATAATAGAAAACAAATGGTGTCACAGAAACAAAAATCCAGTTCTTGCTGGCGCCTGTTGGGCCTTTTATTCTTTTCCATAGGCATTGCCTTAAAGATTCACAGTCAGTCTTTGAGTGATGTGGTTATGTGTGCTCCATCCTGGTGCTATGTTTTCTGGAGTTGTGAATTTCTTTTTTGGCCAGTGGGCTCAGCAGCCCACATCTGTGCACTTAAATGACCCTCACCGTCTCCTGAGGGCATGAAATGGCAGAGTGTAGCCAGCTGTCTCATCTGTGATTAGAACTGCTAGTCATGTCTAGGTGCTTAACTCTTTTTATCTGTGGCATATCATTAATCTAGAACTGGGCTAGCTCAAAAAGGTTTTATTTTTAGGCTTCGTTTTGTTGGGGTTTTTTACCTATCACAGTCCTGCTGTTTGAGTTGTCAGCAACGTTAAAAATTTCTCTGAATCTTGGCAGCTTGGAACTATTCTGTAAAAAATTAAGTAATACTGGGAAATGTTGAGTTGTTGAAATCATTGTGATTTGTGGTAAAATCCTGGCTTAAGTAAACATTAGTTTTGAAATGTTTTGCAGGCAGGTGTAACTTCAGATCACAACCCACTGAACTTGCATGAGAGTAGCCAGTAGCAGAAAGTACAATGTCTGGGAAGGCAAAGTCAAGGGTCTGGCACCTGCTCTCGGGTGAATTCCCTCACTGTTAGGCTAAGGAATTCCTCTCCTTTTTGCTAACCCGGCTAATACCCAGCTTTCTGCACAAAATAGGACTGCTCCAAAGAAGTGACAGAAGCAAGGACTCTAGATACTGTTAGGGTTCTCTCTTTTGCAAGACCCAGGTCCTCGTGTCTGATTTGGAGCCAGAGCTTCAGTCTGGACCTTATGTCTCCTGGGTAGCTGCTGTGACTGTTACATGCTGTGACTGTGTAGTTTATTCCTCTGTTGCTCTTTTCTATTTTCCTTTGCAAGGAACTTCAAAAGCTCCAGGTTTTATTTCCATGCAGGATCCTCAGGGATAATATTTCTCCACCCACTTCAAGTTAATTTAGAGTATCTTCTTTGCCAGATCGCAGACAGGATATGCTGCCTCGCAAATCTCTGCCAAATTTTGGCTTACAATGAAAAAGAAATAAAATTTCCTAATGCCATCTTGCAGAATAGAATTTGCAAACTTTGGATTTCAGAACAGGAATCAGTAAAACTCACTTCAATTTTAGAGAAATCCCCAGGCAATAATAAGCCTGAATCTTAAAATACTTAGTTGTGTGCCACTGGGCACTTCCATTTCTCTTGAAGCCAGGCTTTGCCTTTGTTATATGCAAGAGTTTGTGGCCTGGCATGCTGCTTCAGAGACGAAAACATTCTAGCATGTCTTGTGGAAGGATCCTGTAACACTATAGGTAAGGCTGTTCTCACAACCTTCACCTGCAGTGATACTGATAAAAAAATTTGCAATCTTATGTTCATCCAAATAAGCTCTCCTCCTGTTTCCCTGAGACCTGAGGAGTCTGATCAAGTATCAAGGTTTTCTTTGTGCTTAACTTAGCAGCAATCCATGTAGTTTTAAAAAAAATTGCCATGTGTTTGCTCTGCAGTTATTGAGCCCTTCCTTTCTAGTATCATAGGCAAAGGGAGTAGAGACTGGTTTTTGACTCATCAGTTTTGTTTCTTAAATTATCTTTGTGTGAATATAGGCCCTTTTATGAGAATTTTAATTCTGCTTCTCGAGAACCAGTAGACGTCCACCTTTAATCTCCAAGCAAAATTTCTTCTTAAAATATTGTAGCTTTCCATGTCAATCACTTAATCACTATAAAAAAGGTCTTCATACTGTACATGTTAAAACACTTTTCAATAATTTGCATCTTTCCAAAACACTCACAACCTGATTGAGGTGACTGGCTTTGTTGAAAGGGTAAAAGGACAAGGCATTTTGCAAGCAACGCTGCAGATTTTCTCCCAAAATGAACCCATATGGATTGCTAACTCAAATGCTCTACAGTAACAGATAGCTAAATGAGAACCTTCTCCCCAGTCAGATAAAGATTTACTCCATAAAAGCTTCAGCAACTTCTTTTGGAAATATTCCCATCTTCATAGTATGTGCTGTGCCACCTGTTTAGGCATTTATGAAGCACTGCTCCCTGCGGGACAAGTCTGGGTTGTATGCTTATTTTGATAAAGGGGTACTTTAATCTTCAGTCAGACACTAAGCAATTACCTGCTGCCACTTGAAGGTATGTCCAAGAGTAAAATACATGATATCTTTTCTCTCTCTTTTGAATTTTTTCCTCAAATTAACTGAATACCAGTATTCTGGTATTATAAAGCTTTTAACAGATTTATAAGTGAAGAAAATGTCTGGGACTCCACTGAAGACCATTTAACAGCTCAGGATTAAGTATTCTGACTGTGTGTATGTAGCATATGTACAACAGGTGAAGAATTATTGGACAAATATATTTCATGAAACAGCAACCCTAGGAGAAGCAACAGTTTGGTCTCCTTTGAGTAAGTGTTTATGTATTTCACTGTTAGTACCTTGCAAATGCTAATCCAGTGATAGGAAGTGATGCTTGCCATCTAGCTAAATAAAGACTCAGATGCTGCTTAATCAAATAAGCGTATTTTCAAATGTTTCCCTAACAGCATCCAACTGGTTTGATGTCTGCATAATTTTTACAAGTACTGGGTATTCTTTCTACATCCCATCCCATTATATCCACAGCTGAGCTGTAATTCCAAATAGATGCTACTCACTCAGTAACAGATAAGGATAGCTAGATGCTTTTTTCTTTTAAGGGGTCTTTACAATTCTTCTCAGTGAATGTATATCCTATTAGCTCCAGCTCTGGTTTTCAAAGGCTGATCCATTCTTGAATAACAGATCTGTTCTGGTCAATCAGTATGTTGAACAGAGAATGCATAATACATTGGAAAAGCACTTTTAGTTCTATCTGAAATTTCTTATGTTCTAGGAAGAATAGGGTTTCCTGTTGCTGTATGCATGGCAGCACCATCAAGGTGGAGATGAACACGTAGAATGAGCTGGGTTAGTAGGAGTTACTGTTCTTCCTCCAAAAAATATCTCACTCATCATAAATCTACTTGTAAAAAGAACTAGAGATTAACATTTTACATCTGGAAGCAATAAATGAAGTGGCCTATAGTCTCCAAGTGTCAAGACTGAGGATCGGGGGTAGTGAGTGACATCTTACAAAGCTGAATGAGGTCCCTACTGTAGGTTGTCCAATATTTTATGCTACTTTTGGAATGGTAAAATAATGATAGGTAAGTTGCAGAGATGTTTTTTATGCCATCTGGCATAGAAGGCTATGAGTAACATCACATCTTCAGTGTCACTATCCAAAGACAAAATCCTGCTATGTTGCCAAGCTGCCTACGTGATGGAGTCAGAATGGAAACCTAGATGAAGTGACTGTTATATTCCTGCATCTCCAGAAACTCTAACTTACTCTTTTAGCTGACGAACTGCTCAGAGCCTAGGAGGTTTTCTTCAAGAGCAAAGGAGTGCCTGCATTAAAAATCCCCAACAAAATCACATCTCTGTAAACTGCATGTTCTCAGTATGTTCAGGCAAAGGACAGACGGAGCAGTTCTCTAATGTCCCTCACAGCATCTAACTCGTCACAGTCACAGAGATTCAATGACTATTTGGTGAACTTAAATACTAAAAACATAGATCTTTGGAGGGACGTGGAATAAATCACAGCCAACCACGGATAGATATTCCACAGCTTTCTACAAAAACATCTTCTCTGACTGCCCTAATTATGCACCCATGCACTTACCCTTAAAACCTCAAAACCTTGTGTAAAAGTTTATGTCACTCTATAACTAACCCAAAACATTCAGTAAAAAGACCAAAAAAAAAAAAAAAGTCATCATGAAAGATAATATGCAAGAGTAAAATAAGAAAAATTAAACATGTCACTGATGTCCCAAACATGGTCTTAGAAATAGCAGGGCATTTGTGAAAAGAAAATGCCCCCAGGATCCTAGAAAGTAATGTAGAAAGGCAGAATACAGAAAAGATTGTTAACAGAATCTGTCAACACACTAAATGTGGGGAAAGGAATCCACATGACTCCAAACCTGACAATCGAGGCCTTCCTGAATAATTAAGCAGAGGCAGGAAAGTGGCACGAAAATACCAGTAAATTCTGACCCAGTATCCTGTCACTTTCTGTGGCCATTGTCTGATGCTTCAAAAAAAAGTAACCCTGCCTACCTTCATTCCCCAAAAGCCAAACTATGCCCTGAGGGCAAATGTAAATCTCTTTGGGCCCCGCAGGTAAACAGCTGGCAGGATTGAAGTATTTAAAGTACCGTGCAAAAAAGATATACGGAAATGCAGTCTCCTTTCAAGCCTCTGTTACAGATACAAGAAGTTAACCACCCAAAGATACAAATCACAAGTTTTAATTTTCAACAGCAGGATTGCTTCTATCCAGTCATCAAATCCCACTTACAAGCTGCTAGCATGAAGCATTGTATTCCTCATGGTCCTTATTGCATTTCAAAGGTGGACCAGAATGCCTGGTCTCTCTGAAATACTTATTTTTCTAATTTCCAAACTAGTTTTATTTATAGCTAATTCATACACCTTTCCACTTGTTTAACCAATATTCCTCTCTGGTAAATGCTTTCTGAATTAAAATACTTAAACAGATTACTTTTTAGCATGTGATTATTCAATTAAACACATCAAACCCTTTCTTTAATCTCCTCTAATGCCAATGGCTTGACATTTCCCAAATCATTTTAGTAACCATTGCTGTGTTAAATTATTCTTTTTGTAAAGTAAATGGTAAGAGCTTTGGATGCTGTTCACTTTCAGAGTACTAATAATCTCATAGCAGAGTACAGTTGTCTTCAATATTATTGAGACCAGCTAGTCTACTAGACAGCAAGGCAAGCACCAGCAAGTTGAGCATACACAATTTTAGCCACTGGCACTTTTTTCTTTTGACAAGAATTTTCTCTATAGCTTTGTCTCCAGGCAATGTTAGAAGATAAATGTATCTATAAAACATTTTTAGTTTTGCAGAGCCATACATAAAGAACAAGCCTCTTCCTATACTCAAAGGACATTTCAGTGTGAAGACAAAAGGTTTACCTGAAGGTTTTTATTCAGCCAGTTTCCTTTCATCTGTAAATCTTGTCCAATGCATGGCCAAATCATTATTCAGAATAGGAACAGAAATTGGTTTGTTGTCATTAGAGCTTATGATCATAGAATCATAGGATATTTTGGGTTGGAAGGGACTTTTAAAGGTCATCTAGTCCAAGCTCCCCTGCAATGAGCAGAGTCATCTTTAACTAGACACCCATCCAACCTGACCTCAAGTATTTCCAGAGATGGGGCTTGTACCACCTCTGTGGGCAACCTGCTCCAGTGTTTCACCACCCTCAGCATAAAAAAATTCTTCCTTATATCTAGTCTAAATCTTCCCTCTATAAGATTAAAACTGTCACCCCTTGTCTTATTGTAACAGGCCCTGCTAAACAATTTATCCTTTGCTTTCCTATAAGCCCCTTTTAAGTACTGGAACACTGCAATAAGATCTCCCCTGATCTTTCTCTTCCCCAGGCTCAACAACCTCAGCTCTCTCATCTGTTCTCCATCCCTCCAATCATTTTTGTGGCCCTCTTCTGGGTCCACTCCAATAGGTCCATGCCCTTGCTGTACTGAGGACTCCAGAGCTGGATGCAGTACTCCAGGAGGGATCTCATCAGGGCAGAGTAGAATTCCAGAGTCATCTCCCTAGAGCTGCTGGCCATGCTTCTTTTGATGCAGTCCAGGATACAGTTGGATTTCTGGGCTGCAAGCACACACTCCTGCCTCATGTCCAGCTTTTCATCCAGCAGTACCTCCAAGTCCTTTTCAGCGGGGCTGCTCTTAATCCCTTTATCCTCCAGCCTGTATCAATACTGGGGGTTGCCCTGACCCATGTGCAGGATCTTGCACTTGGCCTTGTTTAATCTCATGAGTTTCACATGGTTCTTCTCGAGCCTGTCCAGGTCCCTCTGGAGAGCATCCCATCCTGACTGCCATGACTTTTCAACTGTCATGGGGAGTGGCTTGACAACTACATCAGCCTATTCCCCCAGGACTCTGCGATGCATCTCATCAGGACTCATAGACTTCTGTATGTTCAGGTTCCTCAGGTGGTCACAAACCTGATCTTCTTTTACAGTGGGAGAGACTTTGCTCACCCAGTCCCTGCTTTGCAGTCCATCCACTTGAGAGGTATAGGTAGAGAGGGTTTTCAGTGAAAACTGAGGCAAAAAGTTGTTGTGTAGCTCAGACTTCTCCTCATTCGTTGCCGGATCACCAGTTTTGCTCGTCAGGAGCCATATGCTTTCTTTGACCTTCAGTTTCTGGCTGACATACCTGTAGAAACCCTTATTATTCTTTGCACCTCTTGCCAAGTTCATTCCAGCTGCACCTTGGCCTTCCTTATGTCATCCCTACACAACTAGTCAGTGTCCATATAGTCTTCCCAGGATACCTGTCCCTGCTTCCACTGCCTCTGCATTTCCTTCTTGCCCTTTAGTTTGACCAGCAGGTCCTGACTCTGCCCAGGCCAGTCTCTTGCCTTCCTTTCCAGATTTCCTACACCTGGGGATCGAGAGCTTTTGTGCTCTATGGGAAGTGTACTTAAAGATCTGCCAGCTCTGTTCTGTTCCCTTGTTCCTGAGGGCAGTTTCCCAGGGAGACCTACTGAGTAACTCCTTGAAGAGCTGGAAACTTACTTTCCTAAAATTCAGGGCCCTAACCTGTATCCCTCACGCCTGAGAACTCCACCAGTGCATGATCACTGCAGCTGTAATCTTGACAGCACCAATTAGCTCATTTGTGTTGGTGACTAGCACGTAAAGTAACACAACCCCTCTGGTAGGGCTGTCTATTACCTGGCTCAAGACATTATCTTCAATGCACTCCAGGAGTCTCCTGAATTGCCTGCAGCTCACCATGCTATTTTTCCAGCAGATGTTAGGTTGGTTGTCTCCTGTAGCTGGAGCAAGAAAGATTTGTCAATAGGCCACCTTTCTCAAGCAACCTGTCGTACACATCAGCCCCAAGGTAGCCTTTGTTGCCTTGGTCTCTAATTCTCACCCATAAGTTTTCAACCTCATTGTAGCTGTTCTTCAGAGACAGCTCTTCATGCTCCATCCATTTCTTCTAGAGAGGGAAATGCCTCTGCCCCTCCTTCCTTGCCCATCTCTTCTGAAGAGCTTGTAGCCATCGATAGCCTCACTTCAGTCATGGGGTTTGTCCCACCAAGTTTCAGTAATGGCAACTTGTTTTTGTTGGCAGTTTTTGCAGCATGGTGGCTTCCAGCTTTTCCTGTTTAGTTGCCTATTCTGTGTGCATTGGTGTAGAGGCCCCTTCAGCTGGACTGTTGGCTGTGACAACTTCTTAGAGGAACACCCTTTCATTCCTTTGGTATATTTCTCTGGTGCTTTCTCATTTTCTCCTACTACCTCAGGACCTCCTGGCTCATCTCTGTAAGACTTTTAGTGTGTTGATGGTGAACAAGAAATTCCTGTTCTGATTTTTATTGTTGTTTGCAAGGAAATAACTTCTAACTCATTAACCAGTTGCAATCTATCATGGAATTGATTAAGCCAGTAGTTTTTAACTGTCTTCTTATGGCAGTTTTTAGGTTTTATCAATTTTGGTTCAATATGAGAGGCATTCCATGGACCTACATTAGACCAGGTACAAAAATAACAAGTTTATCTTAAAACAGAGAGAAAATTAAATCATTAGAAGTAATAAGGATAGATCTTCATTTTCACTGTCTCTATTGATTAATAGTTTTTTCGAAACTGTCACCAATTGGCCTAAAAAATCAGTTATCACCTCTCTCTACAATTTTTTTTTTATGAACTTCAACACAAGAAAAAAGTCAGCTGAATACAGTCAACAAATAACAAATGGGAGTTGTTTTCTTACTGGAACAACAGTGACCACAGTGGTGATTTGTCTACTAGTATTTATCTTCCATTTGCAACACAGCTTGCTAATCTGATAGCTATTTGTGTGAAGTTACACACAAGATAGATGAAGGAGAAAGGGAAGTTATTCATCAACATTGCAGACTGCAATGTTGTAGTGGTCAATGTATATCAGGATTGAAACTGTTGAAACAAATGCTCATTTGCTAGGCCCAAATTGTTTAGGAAAGGTAATGTGTTAAGATATTCCCTTGGTAACTTTACTATTCTGTTCCTTATTTAAAGACTGAAGAAAGAAGTGTTTATTATTTTCATTGAAAACATATTCCCTTAATCATGCAGCTAAACAAACTATAACTTAATCTTGAAGCTAAAAAGGAAATTTCAACTACATTTAAAGGTTTACAGGGTGAAAATAATATTAACAACTCAGTTAAATCATCATACTGCCTGTTTTTAGCTTCCTCCATAATAGTAACAACAGTTTTTTCTAAAAGAAGCAAAGAATGTAAGCAAAGTCAATTTTAATCAAATTTTCATCTGAATCCAAACAAAGTTTAGTTTTGTCAGGCTGCCAAAGAGAATATGAGCTTTAGCTTAAAATTCCAAAGATCTGTGGCAAAATTTATCCTTTGAACTTGCTGGTCCTCAAAAACTGACAACAGTAATATACTGAATAGGTTACTGTGTAGCACCTAGCTGTTTTAATTAGACAGTTGCTTTACTGAAACAGCACTTGAGAAGAAGTCCGTTAAATACATTGCAGTGCAATGACCAGAGATAGTTTCTTAGAGCAGGAGATGCTGGATGAGATATATACGTATATGTATTATAGCTTGGATAGGGGAAGGGGAGAGGGAAGTGTGTGAAGGGCTGAAACTTGGCTATAGCCACAAGAAGTTCCATTCTGTTCTGGCGTTAAAATGGTTTGGAAACTACCAATCAGATGGTACTAGCAACACTTTTGTTTTGTGTGCCCATGTTTTAAAAAAATTGTGTCAAGAAATTAAGTGGTTGCTTATCACAGATTTAAGGCAGTAAACTTTCCTTCATGATACTCACGCTGAATACTTTGAAGAACAATGAAAAATTATTGCATGATGAAGTATATATGCACACAAGTCTGACATAATTTTTTTAAACTGAAATACAGTGGCTATTATTTTGCCACAATATGCTGTTTCTTAGGGTTTTCCAGTGAAGAGGAAACTACTGGTCCTTGCACAGGAAGAGCTGTTGGAAGGAGATATTAATATTCTGAGTTGTCAGAAGTAACAACCCCAGACTGTTGTATAACATAGGAGCACACAAACAATGGAAATATAAAGATAAGAATATTATATACTGTGTAAGTTAAACAATCTTCAAGTCTGTGCCAAAGTCACTGTTGTCATTAAGAACAAACTGAAGGATTCCAGGAATGAGACAAAGTTTGTACAGATGAAATCACCAAAACAGGTGGTGAGTGGCTGCTTGTTGTTGAATGATGAAGTTGCTGCTGTGTTTTTGAACATGGTATCTTGAAGAGCATCCAGAACTGATGGACTAGAAGGAGCAAGTGTATTCAGCACAGTATATCTTGTTGCTCTTACATCATCTGCCCAGAAGCATCTGGTCTAAGCCGCCAAGATAGCGCTGCCTTTCAAAACAGTGCACCAGCAAGTGTTTCTTCTCTTTACATATTTCATGTGTGGTTAAAAATGCTGTTGGTACTGTAAGCGATGGTAAGTTCTCAGGAACTGCCAGACCAGAAGAAATAGAACAATGCAATAATAAGAAACACACCTTGTGAGTGTGCTCTCCGTGGCAAGGAGTAAGATACATCCTTTCAACCCAGCGTGGTAAGCCAGTGAGGATCACACTCCGTGACTTCAATGCCTGAGTTCTTTTACCACAGTGGATATCGTGTTTCAAAAGATCTAGAATTAACAGCTTTATGGCTAATTTAGATAATTAAACCAATCCTGGAAAAGCAGCTTTTAATAAAAAAAAACCTGCCTCTCCCTTGTGTTCTTTTCCACCTGGTGTCTTTTATTGCCAGGTGTAACTGATGCCTTTCTTCTGAGACATGGTAGAAGCTCATGATGGATGGAGTGATCTTGAGCTAACCAAGCAAGAATCAGTTTGAACGTGTTTAGTTCTTACAGTGAAAGAATCTACATGGCAGTCAGCATTATTGTTGTGAAGTATCTGACCAATGCAAAAGATCAAAAAAATGTCCATGGCAAAGGTAATTCTCACCAAGAGCAAGAATTCATTAAGGGCTGTGGGCTCAGCAGACTTTCTGTAGTAACACTGAACTAAGGCTGTGTCTGCTGGGGGGGTGGAGGGACATGAGGCATTGTTGGGGAGCAGTGAGGTCCTTTCCCACCAGAGCTTTATAAACCTTGTTAAATCTTTGTTGCTGTGTCTCGGGGAGGATTTTGCAACTGATGGAGGTCCGAAAGAAATGAGACGACATGTAACACATTTCCATAGATGTGGGGTTTTTAAGGCATAAATGTTTTAGCCAGCTGTTGTGCTTTGGTGCACCTGTGCGACAGCCCTCCTTGGGGATTTCCATGGCTGTCCCAGACCTTACAGAGATGACCACGCACCAACATGCGCTGCATGTAAGAAGAAGTTACAAGGTCATGGACATTTTTCCTAGATTCTAATGTATAACAACAAATTATTCTCATCCTGATAATGTTATCTGTATAATGAAAAATCTATACTATTCTTTTTTTGCACAGTATTGTTCTTTAAAATCTCCAGTGTCTCACATACATATACATACATACATACACACTCTCTCTTGTAAGTCTACTATAACATTTTCTGTTGAACTCCCCACCAATACCATTATAGGGAAGATCTTGTCACCATTTCTGGTAATATAATCCACTTTCTCAGAAATTAATCAATCTGCTGCTAAAAAATTCTCCACAAACGCTCTTATTCTTTGGAGAGACTCTATGTGACTAACAATTAAAGCAGGCATGTGTACAGGTGAGGAAGAAGGAGAATGCCCAAAACACATCACACCTTTTGAAAGGGAGAGGCACATTTCTTTGTCATATTCCAAAACCAAAAAAAATTAAATATAATTCAGTTCTATCATGTTAGCTACTAACTTACTATGTTACTGCTGTGCCATAGATAAGTTATGATTTCTAACTCAGTCATTGAAACTTTTTCTGTCAGTGTAGAATAGGAGTCCTGTGGATTCTTGAACCCATCACATCCCCACTACAGAGTGACGTGGAGAATTCCACTTTACCAAGAGAGTAATGTCAATATACTCTTCTATTAGAAAACACGTTCAACATGAAAATTGAGGTTTTGTCGTAGCTCCTGGCTCCTGTAATGCAATATATAGCAGTTACTCTGAAACCCCAGAGGCCGTAGCTTTGAGTTGTCTTTCTTTTATTACTTTGTGCGAGCTCTCTTTTAGAACTGGGAGTGGAGGAGGGGTTAGAAATGTAAACATAAAACAAAGTGGTCAATGATACCTATATAGAAACATCCATTTTCAAACCCAGACTTCAGTTTTGTCTCCCAGTGCTAGACAGCTGCCAGACTGCTGGTTTTTGTACATTCTGTGGTCCACAGCTCCTGTTTGCATCACTTATAGTGGAATAACAGAAAATGTGACCATTTCTATATTGGCTAAGACAGACTATTTTAAAAATAACATAAAAAAATTAAAATACCATCAGTAAGTAGATTGCAGCTAAGAATTCCAAACACCCCATAGAATAAAACAGTTTATGAAAAATCACAATTTTTTTCTTAAATCTAATAATAAAAGGATGTCAAAGTCCAGCTGAGTATATGGTTAGAGAGATTTAGAAGTCTATGTTGTGTATTAGATGTTCTAATACAATTTCTTACCTCTTTGGCTCCTTGTCTTTCTGACCTTGAAACAATAGTCTTAATAGCTGGAGGGGAGCAGATTTAGATTGGATATTAGGAGAAAGTTTTTTACTGTGAGGGTTGTGGAGCACAGGAATAGGTTGCCCAGGGAGGTGGTTGAGGCCCCTTCCATGGAGACATTCAAAGTGAGACTCGACAAGGCCCTGGGCAACCTGGTCTAGTTGAGGGTGTCCCTGCAACTGCAGGGAGGCCAGACTAGATGACCTTTGGAGCTCCCTTCCAGCCTGGATGATTCTATGACTCTATGAGTCTATAAGCATTTATGTAAATTACGGGAAGGGTCCTAAAGATAAAATAGATCACCCAACCTTGTTCTCCCCTCCCCAAAACTCCTTACTGGAGATCAAGATGGTCTAATATTGATACTTCAAAATGCTGAATCTGTTTGTAAGGTGCTCTAGATTTTTCCAGCAAAAATACACCCACTTTTACAGAGTTCCTCTCTGACTTACTACCCAAGTAGAGGTAAAAGCTCATCTAGAGTAGTTACTTTATGCCACACAGACAAAAAGGTATCCTAATTTTTTTCATCCTTTAAGCATTACAGCTGGGCCTTTCAGAGAAACACACATCATCTGAATAATTTTATTATTTGCTTAAGCAGACTCATGACTTTCATTTTCTCTGTTTGACTTTGAGGTTATAACGTACATTCAGATTATCTTTCTTTACCTTATATGTGCGGAAAAGTCAGGAATCAAACTTCCTTTAAGCTTTTCCACAAGAAATGAAATGTTCTTGGAACATGTTGCCCCAGGAATCATTGTGAGAACATGATGATCCCAATTGAAATAAGTATTATTGGTGTCACAGTGTTCCTAAATATTTTCTTCTGCCAAAAGTTTACTTATGTTTTCCTGATAATGATAGGAGAAACATTGTTGAATTTAATAAATAGCTAGATTAGTTGTTAAACTTACTATCGTTTTCACTTATATTTATCTGTGAGTTTGTCTGGTCCAAGGACTGATTGCTGGCAATTATTTAGAACATAAGTTATTTTAGTCATACACATTAGATAATAATTTCAGCTTATCAGGGAAACACATTTCCAAAACTGTTGATCCAGTGAAGGCTGATGATCGGAATTTGTCTTAGGAAACACTAGAAGAAGACAGAGAATAAAGTAGTAATCTATTTCTTTCCAGGCCATGTTTGTGCTTCTGGAAAAAGTAGTGCAGTTTTAAAGGACTGTTTTGGGAAAAGCAGCATCTTTTTGTTCACAGATTGCAGTTTTAGATTAAGCAATTTTTAATATTTTTTTTATCCTATGTGTTTCTGAACTGTGCTGTAAATTGAAAGATTAATGAAGGAGGAAGTGAAACAGGGGAGGAAAAGAGTAAAACAGAGGCAGGAATGTAATGAACTTTTTTTCATGACCTTTGGAATTTCTAGTTGTTTTTCATTATGCAACACTGAGCTCTATCCAGGAAGATAAACCGGTGGAAATGGAACATATTACACTTGAGGGAAAGGAACTATTTCAAAGACAGCAATCTCATCTGAGCACTAACACTTATGTGAAGATGATGTCAAAGGCTCTGCCCCCTGCCTTTTTTTTTTAATGCAAGACTTTGTATGGAAATTTGGAAAGAAACTTGGTTCCAAAATTAATTATATGTTCCTGTCCTATAGGATTACCCAGAACTACCACTGAGGCTGCAAGTCAGAAAGGTCTTGCGGCCCTAACTAGCATGGCTTGCAGGCACAAACAAAATGCCTCAAACCCTGTGTTTAACTTATGCCTATAAAAAAACATTAAGACGTGGAGAAATACAACTCAAGTGACTGGAAGGAAAGGCGTTGGAGCTTAAACCTTGTGGTATATGATGAAAGGTCTGAATGGAAATGTAAATGGGAAAAGACTAGAGCAATTAGAAGCCCCAAAGTAGTTATGACTATAGAAAGGTATGGCATATGTGAGTATAGATGCCGTAAGGGTTATAGAACAGATCAGTTACCCCAGATTGGGAACACAGAACCAGACAGGCAAAACAAGAAATAAATAGAGACAGCAGCAGCAGGAAAGAAAGAGTGAGAAAAGGACATGGTCAATAGAAGTAGAAAATGGAGAGAAAAAGAAAGGAGGAGAACAATTTTGGTTTAGAAGAAGGAAATTGATACCACTTTATTTTTCAGTCTGGGGTGGGGAGGCAGTTTGAAAGCTGGGGTGTATGGTGGAGACTGCACTCTGCATGGGAAAAGAAATTGCAGAGAGATATTTAGGGAGACATTTTAAGGTCATTCATTTCTGTATACTGGCAGTAATCCATTGTGGAGAACAGACAGCTACTGTAGTTGTTAGTAAAGATAAATGTCATTGAATTATAGATGAACATAATGGAAAAACTTCATGTCTAGCCATTGTGTAAAATTAGGAGTGGGACATACTGGCTGTGTGGGCTTGGTGAATGCCAGGTGCGTGGGTGCGTAGTGAGCATTGGGAAAGGGTGTCCTATTCAAGTCGTCTATTCAGCTCTTACACCAGCACTGTAATGTCATTATTTTTTCCTGCTCTGGCTTCTGAGTACAAACCAAAGAATAGTAAACACTAAGTACATTGGTGACTATCTCAGCATGTCCATATGTTTCTGTGCATATGCTCGCTGGCATATGCAATGGCAGAGGGAAAAGGACTCACCTTTAATGTGATAATTATTCATAAAGGCCTGTGAGATCACTACATGCTAATGACACCACAAGACACCAGTTCACAATGCAAAACAGGCTATCCAGCCCCAACCAGTCAGAGACTAAACCTGGTTCGGATCTTTATCTCTTCTGATATACAAATTTTTCATTACCTAAAATTCATTATTTTAATGGGTGAAAGTTAATCTGCCAGGTCATCATTCTGGAAGACTTCCGCCTTCCAGTAGGAAGTCTTAAGTCTCTAAACAAGTCAGTACTTTGAGATGTACAGAGCTCTCCATGTCTGCTTCTTTCCCTAGAATGACAGGTCTCACTTCTGCTGTCATACTGAACAGGAGCATTTTGGAGACAGCAGAGGGGCATTTAGTTGTTTTGTGAAGTATGTCTGAACAAAGTCATAGTGATAGTGTTTCTCGCACTATTCTTGTGTAATGCAGTGTCCATTTTCTGCCTTTTCTCACCTTTGGATGTTCATTTCCCCCACTAGTCTGTGCATCACATGCTAATTGTCCTTCTGCATGCACATTTGATAATGACACAACTGCTTTTCCAATAGCTTGTTTCTTCTGTCACAACCATTAAATATGTTAATAGCCTATTTGATGGAGATTGCACTGTCAGAATACAAAATTGAGTAACGCAGACTACTATGCAAGAAGTATTGCACTGTATTGGAAGAATGGCCAATTACAACCATTGGCCTATTCAGCCAGGAGACTGATAAATAGCAGGAGCAGAATGAACTACATACAGTTGTCATTAAAGGCAGCATTCTAGAACAATTATGAAGGTCTGTTATCTACAAATATAGCCTAAGAAACCATATATATTGAAAAAGATTCACTAGTGAGATATTTAAGTAGAAACTGAAGAACGTTTTTTAATGCAGTTTCTGCATGCTTAAATAAAATACATCCAGTATACCAGTTGCTAGTAGAGAGAAACTAGGACTGACCTAGATTGCAATAGTAAAAAACTTCTCTTAAATTCCTTTTAAAAAACCAACTCTGTAAGCTAAAGTGTACCCCTTTCCTTTCCTTTTTTTTTTTGGAGCGGTACAGAAAGAGAATAATAGAATATATATGGGAGGTGGACAGTTTACAGATGAATCAGTTGAAACACTGTCCCCTCTCTAACCTACAAGGTGAGATCAGGTGGATACTCTCAGAGAACATCTACCAGATTAGGGTACTGGAGGCATTCCTGGAGATTGACCACTGCCACTATCTCCTGGCACTCAGGTGCCCTGGAGCTAGAACAGTCACCTCAGGCATTGGAGACGAGATCGTTTAATGTTTCAGCCTCTGACATTTCTGCTTGTCTTTGATTCTGCTTGAAAATGAGAAAGAGAATACCGGTTTGTGAATTGTGTCAGGGCACCCTTCCTTCATAATTCTTCCTTGTTTATGGTAGAAAAAAAATCCACTGTCCTATGTCTGTGATTGTCAGAAATTCATTTGTACAAGGAGGAATACAAGAGAATTCTTGAGAAATGTATCACTGAATATCACTGAAATTTTTGGAGTTGGAAGGGACCATGGAGATCATCTAGTCCAACTCCTCTGCCAATGCAGGACCACCCAGAGCATGTCAGAGCATGCCTCTCAGGACTGCATCCAGTCGGGT